>CAUYPO010137619.1:0-24991 GCA_963574435.1 Cheirogaleus major
TTTAATTTTAATGTAGATGACAGTAACAACCCTAATATGACCACGACCCGCCAGCAGCAGCTCTGACGCCCTGCATGCGTGAAAGGACGCACACTTGCAAAGCGCTTGTCCATGAGCAAGATCTACAGACACACAGGACAACGCTTCCCTCTCCCACCCTCCCACCCGTACGCAAATTTGTATTTTGTGCCAACTGTGGGCGGGTGGGGCATAAAGAGAGAGGAGCAAGAATGCATGACAAATGAGCGGCAAGAAGCGGGGGGGGGGCGCGGGGGGGGGGGGGGGGGGGGGGGGGGGGGGGGGGGGGGGGGGGGGGTGGGGGGGGGGGGGGGGGGCGGGGGGGGGGGGGGGGGGGGGGGGGGGGGGGGCTGGGGGTCGGGGCGGCGGGGGTGGGGTCAGGGCTGGGGCCACATGGGCTGCCGTCCCCTGGGCACCTTCTGACGCACCTGCCCAGCCTCCAGCCCACCCTGCCCCTTGCCCGGCTGCGGCAACAACACTCACAGGCTCGCCCTTCTCTCCTTTCTTCCCGGGTCTTCCTTTCATGCCAAAGTCGCCTCGGCCTCCCTGTGGCACAGCATGTGTGAGGCCAGGACAGAGGGGGTCCTGTCCCCACTCCCCCCGGCCCCTCCAGGGCCCCAGTGGTTTTCCCGGGACACGGGCTTGCTTTTCATCAGGAAAAACACATGTCTGGCAACTGAGTCCGACAAAGGGCAACATCTGAGAGGTTTCCCAGACAGGCCCCGATTTCGGGTTTGATGGGAACTGGCAGATGTGCTCAGCGGGGTCCCGTGGCCTGGCCTTGGGGAGCAGGGACGAGCCCCGTGACAGCCAGACAGCGTGCGTGGCTTTCCCAGCCACAGCAGGTGGGTACACAGACCCCCGGGGGGCAGGAGTGGCCCACATACCTCAGGGCCTCGAGGGCCGGGCTCGCCTTTTTCTCCCTGTGAAGCAGACAGAGGTCAGGGAACCACAGACTCGGTGTCTGACCTCCCGGAACCTTCCGTTATCAGAGTTCACACGAAGGCTCTTTTGGGTGAGGACTCTCGGCGTGTCTGAGCCACCCTCTCTCCCACGAGGAGCTGCATCCGGGACCCCAGACCTCGCTGGGTCTCCCGGTGCATGGCCAGACTTGCCTCTGCACCGAGGGACCCCGTGCCCCCCTGTCCCCCAGGAGCGCCTCGTGCTTTCTCTGGCCCAGAGGGGGCTTTGAGGGAGCCGCTGGGAATCTTCCCCGCCCTCCTGACGACGTCCACCCCCTCCCGGGAGCCCCCGTCCCACACCACCACTCACAGGTGTTCCTCGAGGTCCTGGGTAGCTGAATCCGGGCCTGCCAGGGTCTCCCTGGAGGAAGAGGCATGGACTGAGGGGGTGTGGCTGGAGGCTGTGCCCAGTGGGACGCAGGAGCCCCCTGGTGTAAAATGACAAGGGGGCCATCTGGGCTGCCGTGCGTCGGGCCCAAGAGGGGCTCCGTGTGCTGGCAGGGCCAGGAGTTGCTGCAACATGCTGGGAAAATGCCCCACAGACCACGTGGCCACCCTGTGGCCAGCCACCCTGTCTCGGGAAGGACGTGGCACCCACACCCAGGGTGGATGCTGAGGGAGGGGCTGCCTGGCCCCTGATGTGCCAGCTGCGGGGACAGCTGGGGACAGCACCCAAGGCTGGCCCACCTGTTACCCTCCTCCCGGGGTGCGCCCTGGGGCCCCCGCCTGGGCCCCGTCCCATCCTGCTGGGCAGGGAGGGTCGTACCTTGGGGCCGGGCGGTCCCGAGTCTCCTCGGGGCCCAGCATCACCGGGGTCTCCCCGAGATCCCTGAGGGCAGGAGAGAAATGGGGGAGTCGGCACGGACGGTCTGATGCAGGGCTGGCGTCACCAGACACACCCAGGCCAGCTCTGACCACCAGGCCCCATGGCCGCACCTCTCTGTGCTGCCCGGGGGGCTGTGGACTTGCGTCCTGAGGTCCCAGCGCCTCCACTTCATGTGCTCCCCAGGCCCACCACCCTGGGCCCCCAACACCCCCACCTGGCAGGGCAGGGTGGGGGCCCAGAGAGCCCCCAGGGCAAGCCGAGGGGGTGAGGTCCTGGCTTCCTGGACCCCTAGTGCGGCTGCCCAGGTGTGCCACGGGGACGGTGGCCGGCAGCTGGCCCGTCCTGCCCACAGGTGGGGGGCCCAGGTGGTGCCCCCAGGTTGGGGGTGGGCCTTGAGGTTGGAGGTCAGAAGGGCCCCCAGCCGCGGGGCTCCAGGCGTCCCCCACTGACCTGCTTCCCAGGCTCCCCAAGAGCCCCCGGTGGTCCTCTGGGTCCAGGCGAGCCCCGGTCTCCCTGGAAAGAAATGGGACAAAGCTGGGGTCTCCTCGACTGGCGGTGGCACCTCAGAGACCCCAGTGTCAATCCTGCAGAGGTCGGCAGGGTCTGGGGTGTGAGCAGACCTGCTCCGGCCCCTGCGGCCCTCCGGGAGGTCCTGGCCTGACCCTCGGTCCTGACCACACCAGGCCTGGGCAGGGCCGGCTGGGGCTGGGGAGGCAGGGTTGGGTGGGGGAGGGGCTTGGGAGGCAGGCAGATTTGGGGTGGGGGAGGGGGCTGTGGTGGCAGGCAGGGTCCCAGGGACAGTCCCCTCCACCTCTGCCCCCCACTTACCTTGGCTCCTTTGTTGCCGACCTCTCCAGCCAGGCCTCTGGGCCCCTCAGGGCCGGGGTCCCCCTATGAGAGAGACCCTGGGTTGGGGCTCGGCTGGGCCCCAGGGGCCTAGGTCCCACCTGGGAGGCAGGTGTGGCTGGGGGTATGGGTGGGCATCAGGGAGGAAGACTCGTCTGTCCCAGGTGATGCTGGGATGCCGCCCCTCCCCCGAGCCTGTGCCTGCTCGGAAGGCCTGGCCTCCCACTGAGGCCTCCACGGCGTGGGCAGGGGTCTCGCCCTCCTCTCGGGGAGGAAGCCCTTCAGCACCACCCTCGAGAGCTGTGGCCACAGGGCAGGTGTGTGCAGAGGGCGCAGCGGGGCGGAGCAGTGTGCAGTGCCCCGCCCAGCCCTCGGCAGGCAGCCGGGAGGGGGATCCTTCCTGTCCACCCCAGAGTCGACGGGGAGGCCCCGGGAGTTGCTTTTCCTGGGGGGTCTGTGGCATCACCGAGGCTCGTCGGCACCACAGTGAGACCGGCGCAGACAGCCAGCACCCCCGCCCGCCCCGCCCCATGCTCACCTTCTCCCCCTTGGCTCCGTCGCTGCCCGGGCTGCCCTTGGCTCCGGGGTCTCCCCTGCGCCCCTGCAGGGAACAGGTGTGTCGGAGGGGAGCAGCCCCCAGCCCGTGTGCCCAGAGCCGCTCGGGCCTGGGTGCCCCCCCAGGAGGACTCTGGCTTTGGGGACAGGGACAGGGCTCCCAGGCTCCTCCCAGATGGCCTTGGCCTGCCTTTCGGGCTGCGCCCTAAACCCTCATCCTCTTCCCGAGTGGGCCCCGTCCCCACTGAGGCTCAGGGAGGGTGTTGGCTCCTGGTCGGCTCTGAGCCCCGGGCGTGTGGGGCGGCAAGGACGTCACCAGGGCTGGCTGTGCCCGGCCAGCACGGGTCCTGCCAGAGGCCCCAGCACTCTGTCTGCTGCAGTAGGGGTGGGGGGCACGTCCCCAGGGGCCGGGACCTCGGCGTTGCAGACTCAGAGCGGGGGCTGGGCAGGCGGGTGGGGCGAGGGACTCCCAGGGCCTGAGGGGCTGGCAGAGACTCACGGGCTCGCCCTTGGGTCCGCGGGGCCCAGGCCCGCCCTTGGCTCCTTTCACGCCGGGACTGCCGGGGGATCCGTTGTTGCCTTGGTAACCCTGGGGAGGCAGGGACGAGGGGTTGCGCCCGGCTGGTGGGTGGCGCTCACCCCACCGTCCCCAGGGAGACCCGTCTGTGTCACACGCGGGTGCTGGTGGGTGCCCCTCACACTGGGGGCGCCTTGGGAGGGCGCCCGGTCAGAGGGGCTGCAGCATGCTTAGGGGGCACACACCCGTTCTTCCCACCCTGCCCCATCCCCGGGCCCAGTGGGGCACCGCTGGTGAGAGCAGCCCACGTGGCCTCGTGGCCATAGGCTCGGTCGTGGCTGCTGAGCGTGGGGGGGGGCCTCACCTTGCTGCCTTTGGCCCCGATCTCCCCCGGGGGCCCTCTGCGTCCTGGGCGGCCGGCGTCCCCCTAGAAGGATTTTCAGGAATCAGCCTCAGGCCCCTCGGCAGGGGCCAGAGCTGCAGGGTGCTCAGCAGTGGGGGAGCTCAGCCACTGCAGGGTGGTGACTCCTGCCTGCTCGGGCCACACCCTGCGAGGTCACCTACCTTGGCACCTTGGTCTCCTCGCTCCCCCGGGCTCCCTGCCTCCCCTGGGTAGCCGTCGGGGCCCTGAGAAGGAAGGCGAGAGGTGGAGTGCGGCTCAGGTTAGGGGTAGGCACAGGGCAGGGGCCTCCCCTGGCCAGGGCCAGCTGACGTGGGACCAGGGCCGAGTGCCACATCCATGGTCTGGGCCTGGGAGGCAGCCCCGCCCTCACTGGAGGCCCCGGCTCAGCGAGACCCCTGCCCTCAGCCTCGGGCACGGACGGCCTCCCCGCTGGGAGGTGGAGCCTGGGGCCGGCGTGGGGCCACAGTGCCAGTGCTCCACACACGCCAGGGTCCCAGGGCCCTGGGAGCCCACCAGGCCTGGCACACAACCCAGAGGCTTCCGAGGGGGCCCGTCACGAGACCCTAGACTCCGCTGAGCCCTGGGCCGGGGTCAGGGACGGGCAGGGAGCGGCTGGGCTCCAGGGAGAACCAAAGCGTTGGTGACGAGCAGCTCCCCACAGCAGCCCCGTGCCCCGAGCTGAGGTTTACTTACCCTGTTCCCCGGGTCCCCCTTGCAGCCAGGAGGGCCGATGCGCCCCAGCTTGCCCTGAAGGAGAAGGGGGGCAGAGGCAGCGTCAGAGCGGGATTCTGGGATCCGCGTGTGCCGATGGTGGAGCCGCCAACGCAGGCACGGCCCAGGCCAGTGCTGCATGGCGGGGCTGCGGGGCTCCCGTCCCAGCACACGTGTGCGAATGTGATTCCACGTGTGTGCACGTGAACTGATGGGCCAGGCCAGATCTGGGGATTCTGCAGGGCAGGCTGGGACGTCCCCGAGAGACCAGGCCTGGTGACCTGCCCGAGCCCCACTCTACCTTCTGTCCGTCTGTCCCATTCTTGCCGGCCAGGCCGGGGGACCCCTGGGGAGAGAAGGAAGAGGGGTCTCCATAAGCCCTGATCCTTGTGCCCTCCAAGCGGCAGGAAACTGAGGCTCTGCCCGCCCAGCCTGCCTACCTTCCGACCGTCGGCTCCAAATTCACCCTGCGTGGGGGAAAGCGAGGCCAGTTAGCGCGGCGTCCTCAGCGCCACAGACGTCACCATCTCTGGGTGCAAGTCGGAGCCCACCGGCCAAGCATGAGGCCAGAGGGACCCCAGAACCCCAAAGCCACCCGATGCAAAGCCCGGGCCCGTCCCCCCAGGAGTGACCGCAGATTCCGATGGACGCGGCCGCGGCGAGTCTGGCTGAGGCTGGTGCGAGGTCTGAGGTCCAGCCGCCCAGAACCGCAACTCACCTTCTCCCCTTTGAAGCCAGGAACGCCCTGCGGGCAGAAGGAAAGAGCAGGGCGTTAACCTCCGCGCTCCCAGAGAGCCGCGGCAAAGGGGCGCGTGCGCTGTGTCCAGCAACTGGGATTCAAACAGAGTCGGTGGAAGTGGCCCGGCCAGGGGTCGGCTGGATGCTCGGTTTTGGGGTGACCTTCAAATCGAGGTGCTTCTCTTCCTTGGTAATGGGTGAGGGAGGTGGGCTGGGGGGCAGGGCCGGCGCTGGGGGGCCAAGTGAGGCCCTCCTGCCCACCGGAACTCACCTTGGGTCCCGGGAATCCGATGGGGCCTTCGATGCCTGGGTCTCCCTGCGGAGGAACAGAGAGCCACATGTGACCCCAGCCAAGGTTTGGGGCCGGAGGGTGGGACGGGGACAGAACCGCAGATCCTCACCTGTCTCCCCTTCTGGCCGGGCTCTCCCGGCTCGCCCATGTTGCCCTTGGCGCCCTGAAAGCAGATGACAGAGAAAAGGGTGAACCAAGGCAGGCAGGAACCCGCCACAGCTCCTCTGAGAAGCTGTTCAGTATGGAGACGTCAGGTAGGAAAGTCCAGCAGAACTGAGAGGCCGGCAGAGGCTTCCGGAACATCATGGCTGTGCCCTGTCCTGGTGTCCCCTCGGCACCTCACTGCCCCTCAGACTCTAACCAGAGTGGTCTCCATGGCAGCTTCCAGCAGCCCCACCAACAAGGATGGGGCCACTGCAGTGCTGTGCATGGCCAAGGCTGCCTGGAGAGGCAAATTCATTGCAGCTGTGGTGGGGCAGGCATGGCTTCCAGGCCTGAGAAAAGCCAGGGAAGGGGGTGGTGGGGAGGGTCCGGCTGGTGGCCTGGAGATGTCTGATTCTGGAGAAAGTGCACCCAGATACCTACTGGTCCAGATGGTTCTCACTCATCCAAATTTAGAAAGAAAATATGAAGCTTCTTAATAGTAACTTCCTTTATGATATTATTTTAAACTCTTTGTCTGGTCTTCTTATAAGTTACTTTCTTCTCCTCTGCCTTTCTTTACAAGTTTTGACAGATGTGAATTACTAAAGTTTCAGATACTCTGTTAGTGAATTTTGGAAGGATTTCATTATATACCTCTTGTTAGGAGAATGAAGGGCCATTCAAGCCAGACTTCCTAAACCACTCACGTGATAAACCACAAAGTGGCTGCTTCATGTTAAGGGGCAGTCATGTTATTAACATGTCTCATGTTTTATTACTCACCTGAGCAAGCCCATGCGAGGTATTTCAGCGACGCAGCTTAATGATTATAAAAAGCTCCTACTTTCCCCAAAATGCCATTTAAAAAGAAGTGGGCAAAAATCAAATTTTAGTTTCTGTAGGGTCACAAGTATCAAGACCATCTGAGGCACAGCTGGCCTTAACTGTGGAGTTCAAGGAGAGGTCAGGGGCTTCCGGGTGGCTCAGCCATAGGCGACGTGGGCATCTTACCTTCTGTCCTCGGTAGCCCTTGGGGCCGGGGGGCCCGGGGATCTCCAGGCAGCTCACCTTGTAGCACTGCGGGGAAGCAGAGAACGCGTCAGGCCTGTGGGAGAATCCCCGGTGCTCAGGACACACGAGGCCCCAAATGCCTGCCTGGGGCTGGGGAGTGTGGTTCTCAGTCGAGGAAAACCAAGGCTGGGTTCAGCAAGGACAAACAGTAGCAAGGACTAAAGAGCATGGGCAGGGCATTGGTAGGCACCATGTGTATACAGGAGTTAAACCCGCCCTCCCTCTCCTCCCCGCTGGCCGGTGGCCCTGACGCTGATTGAGACCGGGACTTGGGCTGGGAGCCTCTGTCCAAACGCAAACGTCTCGGCCTGTCCGGTGGGAGCCGGTGCGGTCATCTCTGCGGTCGGTGCCTGGAGGCGCAGAGGGCCGCCCCGGCGCTGGCGGGAAGGGAGTGCCACTCACCTCCCCGTAGGCTTCGTGTTTCTACGGGAAAGACAGGGACGCCAGTGAGCCCGCGAGGGACCTGGGTCCTCGGCCTCCTCGCCCCTCCCGGGCCCTCCCCATCGCCGCCCCCTCCCCAGCCCCGCCCGGCCCCGCGCGCCCGCACCATGACCCTGATGATGCGGTTGATCGTGTCCTGGTCGATGTCCGTGGACCCGGGCGACATCGTGGCGTAGTCGCTGCGGTACAGCTCGAGTGGCGCGCTGGCGATGTCGCGCAGGCCCTGCTCCTTGGCGTTGTGGTTGGGGGCCACCGCGAAGAGCCGGATGCCCTCCTCCCGCGCGCGCTCGGCCTGCAGCTTGACGCCCCCGCACGGGCTGCCGGTGACGTGGCCGTCGGTGATGACCACGGCGAAGTGCACGGAGCCGCGGCCGCCCTGCCTGCGCACCTGCTGCGTCATGTTGGCGAGCGCGCAGTCGGTGAAGGTGCCGCGGCGGAACGAGCGGATGCTCTGCAGGCTGCGCCTGAAGGAAGCGCTGTCGCTGCCGGGCGGGCTGAACACCTCCACCTGGTCCGAGAAGTGCAGGCCGCCGTAGCGCCAGCTCAGGGCCACCTGGCCCAGGTAGACCTCGTCCTGCAGCTGGCTGATGAACTGCTGCACGAACTGCTGCATGTGGTAGAGCAGGCCGTCCGTGGGCGGCTGCATGGCCACGCTCTCCGAGGTGTCCAGCACGAAGTACACGTTGATCGGGCAGTCGGCCTTCTCTGGGGGGCACGCGCCTGTCACGGCCTGTCACGCCGCCACCCCCGCCTCCGCCGCCCGCTGCCCGGGGCCCGCCCCGCCCGCCACCAGCGCGTACCTGGGCAGCTGTTGCTTCTCTCCGAGGCCGCAGGCGCGATGACCTCCTGCTGCTGGGCGCGGAGGGCTCCCAGGAGCCCGCAGACCAGGAGCGCAGCGCACGGGCCCCGCAGCATCTTGGCAGCACCGTGTGCCCCGAGGCGCTGCAACAGGGCGGAGGGGTCGCTGCAGACTCACCCCCGCCCGCTCCCCCAGGCCCCCGCTCCTCGACCCCACGCGGACGCAGGGCAGGTCAGCGGGAAGGGGCCTGCCCCTCACTCCTCCGGGAAGAAGGGGCTGGTGCCCCGCACACGTGGCCACCAGCATTGGCGCTGGGGGGGCGAACCCTCTCCCCCGCTCTGGGCGGGACCACAGACAGTTAGTGGGTGCCTCGGGCTCAGTTCTGGGTGGGATTTGGACGTTCAAGGCCCCTCCCCGTCCTCCTCAGAGCCTGAGTGCAGAGGGTAGACTGGAGGCCCCTCCCCTGCCTGGGTGTGGGGGGGAAGCGGACGCAGAGGGGAGTGTGGGGGCCATCCCCAGCCCCTCTCAGGGGAGAACTCTGACCCGGGCAAGTCACCCTCTTTCAGGCCTGGTTTCCTCCCCTTTATTTATGCTTTAGAGACATGGTCTCACTCTGTCACCCAGGCTGGAGTGCAGTGGTGTGACCACAGCTCACTGCAGCATCCAACTGCTGGGCTCAGTCGAACCTCCTACCTCAGTCACCTGAGTAGCTGGGACTATAGGTGAGCACCACCATGCCCACATAATTTTAATTTTGTTTTGTAAAGATGGCTTCTCGAGTGATCTTCCCACCTTGCCCTCCCAAAGTGCTGGGACTACAGATGTGAGCCGCCATGCCCAGCCTCCTCCCCTTTTGAATGGGATGTGGACAACTGAGGGGGGCACTCTATCAAGTGCTAGGGGGACCCGGTCTGGCTCCCGCTGGGTACCAGGTCCCCAGAGCAAGTGGATCCAGCCCCCTCTCCTTTGCACATCCTGGCTTGGCCTGAGCTCCAGGAGGAGCTGGAGGAGCCCATTAGGGTGGACCCAGAGCTGGCCTTGCTGTGCCCGCTGGCCAGGGTCGTTGCGGCCACCTGGCTCCCACAGTGGGCCTGGCACAAGGGCCTGGTTCGAACATTCAATTGGAAGAGATGACTCAGAGTCAGTGTGGGCATCACCCTCCACTCCGTGCAAACGCCCATCAAGATCACCAAAGGCCCAGGGAAACAGGAGACAAAGCCCTGTGCTGGTACTAGGGGAGGGTCTCTGCGTTGTGAGGATGGACGATCCAGGTCAGACCCGCCCAGCCTGGCACGGGAGGAACAGCCAGACTGGCAGGAAGCTCTTTCCCAAAAGGCTCTAGCCAGGCAGTTTGTGGGTGAGTTCTTGCACACCTTCAAGGTCTAGCAACATCAAAAGATAAACTTCTTTGCAATTCATTTTTAAACTTGGCATAACCCGAGACTTAAACTTGATAAAAGAAATCCCTAAAACTAACTCTATAGATAAATATCGCTTTTAGATATAGTTACAGAAATTCTAACCCAGATGAAGCTCGTTAAGAATATGATGCTTTAACAAACACTGGGAAATATGTTAATGCAAGTCACAAATAAAAAGAGAAAAAGATGCAATTGCTTTACTAGGTCGCCCAAACATCCATTCCTAATTAAGAAAAAATAAAACCAGACAAGGCAAAACCTCATAAGTAACTCAGGAGTAGAATTAACATGATAAAGGATGTAAATTTCAAATCAACAGCGAACATCATATTTTACACAAAAAAACTAACATAGTGGTTGTTATCTTTGTGGCTCAGGCACTCCTCTAAGAATCTGGACAATTTCACCTGAGAGGAATGCACAGACACCCATATGCAGAAATCACGTCCGTGAATCGAGGGATGCCACTCACAGATCTGACCGCGGGTTAATACAAGGACTAGAATCCCGCACACAAAGGAAGGCATTGAGTGCCGACCTCACTGCTATTCAGTGTTGTGTAGGAAGCGGATGCAATGAGACAGTGAAAAGAAACAAAGTATAAATATTGGAAAAGAAACAAAACTATCCTTATTAAAGATAGGGCTGTCTACCTAGAAAATTCAAGAAAATCAACTGAACAAAGTTTTGGAGTGAGCGCGAGAGAGCAAGAGAGAGAGAATTTAGTAAGCCAGTTAGAAAAATATATACAGAAATCTGATTTTCTTCTAACAACCGATTAGAAAATGTTATGGGAAAAATACTGTTTACATGAATAAGAAAAACAACATAAATCCAAAGAATAAACTTAATAAGAATGTGCAGGGCTTATGGAAAAAAAACTAAAAAATTTTTTGAGGAACACATTGGAGAGTTGAACCTTGTTTTTGGATGAGAAGTCATCCAAATTTCTTAAACTGATATTTAGAAATATCAGTTATGTCTAACTGAAGTTATAAATGAATGCAATTTAAAATTTCTAAGAAAAATTTTTGAGTTTTTGCCAGTAGGAGTTGGCAAAATGAATCTAAATGTCACCTAGAATAAGAAAGGGTAGCAAAGGACAAAAATAAGAGTGATGAGAAAACTTGCACCGCCGAGTGCAAATGATACAGTAAAATCACAGTTTTGGGTTTTGGTTTCTGGATCAGGCCAACCGGCCACACAGCAATGGGCATAACAACCAACAGGGACTTAGGGAATGGTAGGGTGGAAGCAGGCCGGGACAAGGCTCACCATGTGAGCAGGAATAAAGGGGATCCCACCTCCATGGTGCACCCAAACAATTTCCAGCTGAAGTTAAGTGTCTGGGTGAAAAACATGAATCAAAACGTCTTCAAAGAAAACAGAACGTACAGCTAACCCTCGTTACAACAAACGCAACATGAACAGAGTAGAAACAGACCAAGCAGCAGGCAGTAGTGTTCCCAATGTGTGTTCAAGATTTTATATCCATAAGATATAAAAATTCTGATGGTTCATTATTAGGTGCATAAATATTTTTTTTGCTATATTGCTTTATTGAGTCTTTTATTAATATATAACATACTTCTTTTTATCTTGTAACCTTTGTGGTTTTTTTTGTCTGATATTAGTATAGTCACCCTTGCTTTCTTTTGGTCATTATTTGCGTAGAATATCATTTCCCATCCTTTCACTGTCTATCTAACCTATTTATGTCTTTGGATCTAAAGTGAGTATCTTGTAGAGAGCATACAGTTAGATGATGGTTTTTTACATCCATTCTGTCAATCTCTGTCTTTTGATTGGAGAGTTTTAAGCCATTTACATTTAAAGCAATTACTGATAAAGAGAGACTTCTTTCATTTTGCTTTTGTTTTCTGTATACCCTAAGGATTTTTTGTCCCTCATTTCCTGCATTGCTGTCTTCTTTTGTGTTTAGTTGATTTTTTGGCAGTTGAAACATTTAACGACCTTTCTCATTTCCTTTATTTTCTTGTGGTTACCATGAAAACTACATTAAACATCCTAAAATTATAACAGTCTAAACTGAATTTATAACAGCTCAACTCTGATACCATATAAAACCTCTGATCCCTTAACAGCTCTGTTCCTGGCCCTTTCAGTTATTGATGCCACAAAATTACATTTTTATATATCGTGTGCCCCCAAACATAAAGTAATATTACTTTTAATTCATTAGTTTTTTAAATTATGTAGTAAACAAAATACAGAATTACTAATCAAAGTTACAATAATACTAGCATTTAGACTAGTAATTGTTTTTAAGAAATGTATTTTTCTCTTAAATCAAGTAAAAAACATAAAGTGGAGTTATACACCATCGTTACAGTAATACTAGTTTTTATAATTACCCATGTATTTAGTTTTACTATGATCTTTATTTTTTCATATAACTTTGAATTACTGCCTAACATCTTTTCATTTCAACCTATAGGACTTCCTTTAGCATTTCTTATAGGGCAGATCTAGTGGTAATGAACACCCTCAGCTCTTGTTTATCTGGTAATATCTTAATTTCTTTCTCCCTTATGTTCGAAGGACAGTTTTGCTGCATGGATATAGGCTTCTTGGTTGATGGTTTATTTTTTCTTTTAGCACTTTGAATATATTGGCTCACTGTCTCTGGCCTTCAAAGTTTCTATGAAGAATTTTGCTGATAATCTTATTAAGAATCCCTTGTATGCGATGAGTCATTCTATCTTGCTGCTGTCAAAATTCTTTGTGTTTGAGTTTAGACAGTCTGATTATAATGTTTCATTGTGGGTCTCTTTGATTTTGTCCTACTTGGAGTTCATTGAGCTTCTTTGAGGTTTATATTCATGTCAGTCATCAAATTTGGGAACTTTTCAGCCATTATTTATGCAAATATTCTCTGTGCCCCTTTCACTCTCTTCTTCTGGGACTCTCACAATGTGTATGTTGGTTCACTCAATGGTGTCCCACAGGTGCCTTAGGTCTTATTCACTTTTATTCAGTGTTTTTGTTTCTGCTCCTCAGACTGAATGATTTCCATCATCCTTTATTCTGCCTGCTCAAATCTGCCTTTGAATTCCTCTATTGAATTTTTAATTTCAGTGATTGTACTTTTCAGCTCCAGAATTTCTTCCTTGGTTTCTTTTTAGATTTTCTAGCTTTTTGTTGGTATTCCCATTTTGCTTATACACAGTTTTGTTGACTTTCTCCACATCTTCCTTTCGTTCTTTGAGCATCTTTAATGTAGTTCTTTTAAAGTCTTTGTGTGAAAGATCCACCAGCAAGGCTTTTTTAGTGACAGTTTCTGTAGGTGTATTTTTTTTCCCTTTGATTCTTTTGAATACTGGACATTTGAATTCAATAACGTGGTAACTCTAGAAATCAGAATCTCTCTCTTCCCCAAGGCTTTCTGTTTTTTTTTTTTAAAAAAACTTTTTGATTATTCTAGGCTGTCTCTGTGCTAAGGATAAGCATAACGTGTAAACTTAAGATCTTTTCAGGTTTTTTCTGAGCCTGTGCCTTTTCCTGGGCATGCGTAATGACTTTCTAATTTCCTCCACGTATGTGGCTGCTTTTGAATGTGCTAGTCTTTAATGTCTGGCTCCCATAAGGGGAAATAGAGAAAAATGAAGGGGGGAAAGGGTGTCATCTCTTTAAATCTCCTAGAAGTCACGTTAGCCAGAGGGGAAAGGGCTTGCAACAATGACGGGCAGGTGCAAGCAACAATGACGGGCAGGTGCAAGCAACGATGGCAGGCAGGTGCAAGCAACGAAGGAAGTGTTGACAGATTTAAAGAGACAGACATCGCACAAAGTATCTTCTCTGGATAACCTCGATGTAACAGACAAATTCCTAGAAATACAAAACCTATCAAGAGCAAACCATGAAGAAATAGAAAATCTGAATAGATCTATAACTGGTAAGCGGATTGAATCAATCAGTAATCAGAAATCTAATGACAAAGAAAATCCCTGGACTTGATGGCTTCACTAGTGAATTCTGCCAAATATTTAAAGAAAAAACTAACACCAAACCCTCTCAACATTTTTAAAAACCTTGAAGAGAGCACCACCCAACTCATTCTTGTGAGGCCAGCATTACCTTCATACCAGAGCTAGACAAAGACACTACAAGAGAAGAAAACTATAGAACAATATCCCTTAGGAACGTTGATATAAAAATCCTCAATGAAAGATTACCAAACCGAATTCACTACAATCCATTCAATTAAATGGATTAGATACCATGGCCAAGTGAGATTTATTTATGGAGTGCAAGGATAGTTCAATGTACAAAAATCAGTGTAATGCTCATTAACAGAATGAAGGAGGAAAAAGACCCAAGTGATCATTTCAACTGATGCAGAAAAAGCATTTGACAAAATTTAACACCCTTTCATGATAAAACACTCAACAAACTAGGAACAGAAGAAAACGAAATAAAAGCCATATTATATGAAAAACTCATAGCAAAAATTATACTCAATTATGAAAAACTGAAAGCTTTTTCAGGAACAAGGCAAGGATGCCTGTTTTTTACCACTTTTATTCAGCTTAGTACTGGAAGCCCTAGCCAGAGCAATTGGGCAAGAAAAAGAAATAAAAAAAATTCCAATTGCAAAGGAAGAAGTAAAATTATCTCTGTTCACTGATGGTATGATCTTACATGTAGAAAACCCTAAAGACACCAAAATAAAAAAAACTGTATAACTAATAAACAAATCCATCAAAGTAGCGGGATACAAAGTCAACACACAAAAATCAGCACCATTTCTATCCACCAACAATTAATAATCTAAAAAGGAAATTAAGAAATCAATTCCATTTCATCTATAGTATCAAAAATAATAAAATATTTAAATGTTAACTTAGGAGGCGAAAGACTTGTACAGTGAACATTACAAAACGTTTCTGAAAGAAATGAAAGAATATGTAAAAAAGAAAACACATCCATATTCATGGATCAGAACTTAATATTGTTATCAATGCTACCCAAATCGATCTACAGATTTAATGCAATCCCTGGCAAAATCTCAGTGATATTTTTTGCAGAAATAGAACACCCCTCCTAAAATGCATATGGAATCCCAAGAGACCAGAGTAGCCAGAATGATCCTGAAAGAAAAGGGCCAAGCAAGAGGACGTCCACTTCCTGATTTCAAACTTGCTGATCATACAAAGCTGCAGTAACCCACAGTGTCGCCCTGGAGTGAGGACAGACACACAGACCAGCAAGTAGAGCAGAAAGCCCAATAAGAAACCCTCGCATATAGGGTCAAGTGATTCTCAACAAGGCTGCCAAGGCCATTCGATATAGGAAAGACAGTCTTTTCAACAAACGGTGCTGGGAAAACTGGACCCCACGTGCAAAAGAATGAGGTTAGACCCTCACCTAAAACCAAAATCAACTCAAAGTGGACCCATGGCCTAAATGTGAGACCTAAAACGTTAAAATCCTTAGAAGAAAACATGGGGCAATAACTTCATGACATAGGATTTGGCATTGATTTCTTGGATATGATAACAGGCACACAACAAAAGAAAAAATTGATAAATTGGACTACATCAAAATCTAAACTTTTTTTGCATCAAAGGACCCTGTCAATACAGTACAAAGGCAACCCGCAGAATGGGAGAAAATACATGCAAATCATGTATCTGGTAAGGGCTTAGTATCCAGAATGTATAGAGAACTCCTAAAACTCAGCCACACACACAAAAATCCTATTAAAAAATGGGCAAAGGACTTAAATAGACATTTTTCCAAGAAGATACACACATGGCCAATAAGCACATGAAAAGATGCTCAACACCACTGATCATTAGGGAAATGAAAACCAAAACTTCAGTGAAGTACCGCCTCACACGGATTAGGCTACTATAAAAAAAAAAAAATCCAGAAAATAGCAAGCGTTGGAGAAGATGTGGAGAAATTGGAACCTTGTGGGAATGTAAAATTCTATAGTGTCTGTGGAAAACAGCAAGGCTATATCTAAAAAAATTAAAAATAGAATTGCCAAACGATCCGGTGAATTGCTGGGTTTATACGCAAAAGAACTGAAGCAGGGTCCCGAAGAGGTATGTGTATACCCGCATTCACACGGCACCGTGCACAGTAGCTGGGACAGGAAGGCAACCCAGTGTCCGGGCACAGCGGCTAAACAGAGTGGGGTGTACACAGTGGGATGTTACTCAGCTTTCAGAAGAAGGAGATTCTGGCGACCGTCGGGAGGACAGTACCCTGCGTGAAATAAGCTAGTCACAAAGGGGCAAAAGTTACTGATGCCTCTTACACGAGTCACCCCAAGTGGCCACCCCAAGTGGCCAAATTCACGGAGACAGAGAGCAGAACGGTGGGCGCCCGGGGAATGGGGTGGGGGCAGTCAGTGTTGAACGGAGGATTCCGGTTTCGGAGGTGGGTGGTGGTAGATGTTTGCATAACAACATGAAAGTCCTCGGTACCACTGGCCGTTAGACTTGCAAATGGTTAAGACGGTAAATTTCCTGTTGTGAGCATGTTACCACCATAAACGAGCTGGGGAAGACAAAGCTCTTACAAATCAGCGGAAAACGGACACCCTTAGGAACTCCGGGAAGTCACAGTGTCCCGCGCAAAAGCCAAAGACAGGCAGAAGAAACCCACAACGAGGCGTGGTTCTTCGACTATGAAATGGGCAAAAAGACAAGACACCGTCCACTGCGGAGGACACCAGGCCCTTCCCCAGCGCTCAGGCGGGCGTCTGGCAACAGGCTTGAAAAATATCAACTTTTCAGACCCTCAGACCCCAAGCCTGCCCTTCCAAGAGCAGCCCTCAGAGCTGGGGTCCCCTCACTGCCCGACACAGCGCCCACCACCGCGCGCGGGGATCGCGGTCCCGGCGGGACGTCGGCGTTCAAACCTCCGGGTGGGTCCGGGGCGGCCCTCGGAGAACGCGCAGGCCCCGCGCGCCCCCAGGGCAGGGCTGGCTCCCCCGGTCCAGTCCAACGCCCCCGCCTGCTCCAGGGTGTGCCCCCCACCCCCCGGCTTTGCAAAAACCTGCGAAAGAGGCCACAGGAGGAGCCGACTCATCCAAATGTGGGCCGAGTTTACAAGGAAAGAGTCTACTTCTTTTTTTCTTAAAATAATCACAAAAGCGACATTTCCCCAGCGTTTTAATGCCGCACTTTGTGGCTGTGAACGCAGCGTATCCACACTCCGAGCATCTCGAGATCCCCGCCCCGCCCGAGCTGCGGCGCCTCAGCACCGGGGGCAGCGGAGGAAGCCCCCCGCCCACCTGGCTCTGCCCCTTCGGGGACGCAGCGCACGGAAGGCGCGGGGAGGGCTGAGCGCGGGCCGGGCCGAAATGTGGAGCCACAAAGGCGGGCGTGGCCCCGGGCCCTCCGAGGGGGAACATCTGTCACGCAGGGGACGTTTGAGTCCCGGGGCGCGGCCCGCCGTCCCGGCCCGCTGGAGCCCCCGCTCCCGCCGCGACCCCTGCTACCGCGTCAGGGCCAGGACTCGCGGACCCCGCGCCGGGCGCTCTGGGCGCGGCCACGTCCCCGACGGCGGGTCCCCGGGCGGCGAGGGCGCTTACCCGATCCCGGAGCGCGCGGCGGGCGCCCTGGCTGGACACGTCCGAGGAGCTCCGGGTCCTGACGGCCGAGACGCGGCGCCGAGTGGGCCGGAGGGAGGGGACCGCGGCGGGGGCCGCCCACTTATACCCCCAGCCCCGCCCGCGGCGCGTCCGGACCGCGTGGCCACCGGGAGGCGCTGCGGCCCCGCGGATGGGACCGTCGTGGGCTGAGGCCGGCGGGCCGGGAGGGGGCGGGAGAGATGGGGAGGGGGTCCGAAGGGACGAGGACCGGACAGGAGGAGTGGGAAGGGGGTCCGGGGACGGCGGGGGGCCGGGAGGGGACCGGGCTGGCGGGGCGGGGCCGCAAGGCGGGAGGGAACAGGGCGGGGCATGGGAGGGGGCGGAGGGCCTGAGGAGGAGGGAGTGGGGGCGGGGAGCCTGCCATCTCTCTGCGAAGTCGCCCCTGGCCTCGCCCGACTTCACGCCCCAGTCTGGCTGCCTGTCGCCCGCTCCCCACTTCCTGGGCGACTTGGCCCTGGGCCTTGTCTACTCCCGGCCTGGGGTGTTGGGGAGCACGAGCCGTGTGTCCCCCCTCGCTGCAGCCGCGCCAGGGCAAGGGCAGGCTGAGACCCGCCCCCCCACTCCCGCGCCCGGGCTCGGGACACACGCGGCCCCGCGTCAGAACGTGCTGTGGGTGCTCTGACCACCTGCACAAGTTGGGGCGCTCCTGGGCGAGAGAGGGGTGCCGTCCGAGATGAGGGCCCGGCTGGCCTGGGTTGTCCCGGAGGTGGGCCAGGGCCTGGTGATGCTGGCCGAGCCACCCTTCCACCCAGGGGCCGCCACCATGTCCCTGAGCCCAGCCGGGCGGGGTGAGAAGGGGTCTTGGTGTGGGCAGGCTGTGGCTGGGATCCCCACTCCCACGCTGGGGGCACAGCCCCTGTACCCAGAGCTCCTCCTCCAGGTGGGCGCAGGCGGGGCTGGGGCCACAGCAGAGCAATCCCTGGAGGGGCCGGGCTTCGGCGGGGAGCTCCAGCAGCAAGTCTCTGCTGTAGCTCCTTCCCCAGGAGGAGAGAGCCCCTGAGCTATGGTCACCTGTGCCCCTGGAGGTGGCCTCCGTGTGTGGACACCCTCCCAGGCTGCTGTCCCTCCACCGCACTTTCCATCTTAGTCTGTCTCCTGGCCGGAAGGAAAGGGGCAGAGGGCAGGGCTCTGTGGAGCTTCCCTGTGTCCCCAGTGTGCTGTTGGTGGTGGCCGAACAACTTTCCCCCAACTTTCCCAAGGAGGGAAAAAGCTGCCATGGAGCCACCTGACAGGATGCTGAAGCTGGTCCCCAATCCCCCCCTGCCCTCGCCCTCCCACCTGCTCCTGGTTCCCAGAGCCGGGTGCTGGTGTGGGACACCTGGCAGCTCCTGCCATCAGGGCCCCTCCCCACGCATGGCCCACCCTCCCCGGGCAGCAGCCGCCATTGGAGTGCATGTCAGAGGAGATGGGGTGTGAGTGTGCAGGTGAGTGAGTGAGTGTGCAGGTGAGTGAGTGTGTGCGTGCATGTGCACGTCTCAGTCTGCCTGAGTGTGGCAGTTGCGTGGTGGCCGGGAATACAAGGCTCAGGCCCCCTGCAGGCGGAGCACAGCTGACGGCTTCCACTCCCAGGGGACAAACAGGTCGCTACCACAGGCCGGGTCCTTTAAGTGATCACCTTCACAACAGGCGCCCCCCAGCCTGGCCGGAACCGTGTGGGAACCCGCTGCAGGCCGGGGCTCCTGCAGCCAGCCCCCTGCCTCCCTGTCCATGAGGTCTCACCTGCGGCCTGAAGCCCCTGTCATCTTGGCCAACCGCCCTGCATCCCTCGCTGGCATCGCCCTGACAACTCTCTAGTCACATCTAACCCGCGGTGGCACCAGCTTCTGGGAAGACCCCGTTAGCACAAGCAGTGCAGGGGCGGGGAAGGGGCTGTGCACTGGCAGGACGCCATCCTGGCTGATGTGGGGGCCCAGGTAGCCTTGGGCACAAGGTCGAGGCCCAGCTGTTAACGATTTCACCAGGAGTGACCTGGGGAATTGTCCTGGTGGGAGGGAACGCCTTGGAGAGGTGGTAGTTGGGACGTTTGCAGGGCACGGGGGTGGCCGGTTACCGCTGAGTCGCTGGTAGCCCTGCAGAGGGACGGGCTTGGGCAGTTGACCAACACTGCCGGCTGGGCTCAGCTCGAGGCCAGAGGGCCTCTCTGGGAGCTGGAAAGAAATCCCACCTCCTGCAGGGGAAGGACAGAAATGGCCGAGCCGCTGGCTGGAGGTGACGGTGCGGCCCGATTGGCTCCAGGCGTGTCTGATGCTTGGCCAAGCCTGGTGTGTGCGGTCAGGACCCCGGCGGGGAAAACCTGGGGCCCTACAACGTGGGCTGGGATGTCCGAGTAGAGCCCTGGGGATGTGGCTCTGAGGCCCTTGACACCTCCGAGCTTGCGGAGGGACCCGCCCTTCCGCATGAGCCAGCGCTTCCTCTGTGCTGGACTCGCTGCAGGGCCACCCCACACAAAGCGGCGAGTGTCCTCCTCTGTCTGCGGCCGCCCCACCCCATCTCCCCGCTGCCAGACCGATGGCTGGGGGGAGCCCAGCGTGACCTGGCTGGGGGCCTGCTGGGCCTGGCCTGGAGGAACGGGGTCACACAGCAGAGGGCTGCAAGGGCAGGCGCGGGCAGTCCCCCAGCTTGGGTTCTGAGGGTGACTCATCCAGGGGAGAGAGCAGAAGCCTGGATACCCAAGAATTACCGTGTTTCTCCAAAAATAAGACAGGGTCTTATATTTGTTTTTCCTCAAGAAGACACCATAGGGCTTATTTTCAGGGGATGTGTTATTTTTTTAAGTGCGGTACAACCATCTACGTTTATTCAAATATAGTTAAGTCGTCGTCTTCTGGAACATCATCATAACTCTCCAGACCCAGAATTCCATCCTGAATTTCTTGCGACTCTATTTCCTTTAGAACCATTGGCCCCAATCTCTCTTGTCGAGCCATAGAGCTCTCATAGGGCAGATGAGAAGGGCTGCTCGTCTTCTTTACCGCTCCTCGATGACATGCATGGGTTGTGCAGATGCGCTGCGTAGCCACGCTCATGACTCGGTCTTATTTTCGGGGTAGGGCTTCTATTGTGCAAATGCTTAGAAATCCTGCTAGGGCTTATTTTATGGGTAGGTCTTATTTTCGGGGAAACACAGTAGTGACGTGAAGACACTTTCTGGGAACATAGGATTTAATCCCCTGGCAGGTCTTTGGTCCCGGGGCAAACCCCATCTGGGATGGCCCGGACGGCCTGGAGGTGGAGGTGGCTCGTGAGCAGAGCAGAGACGCCCAGGGCAGGGACTCCAGCAGGAGAGTCACAGTCCCTTGCTGCTTTCTTAGACTTGAGCTGATTTTCCAGTCTGGAGCCCCCGATCGCAGCGGTGGCTGTGTCACCAGGAGAAAGGACCAGGCGACGCCTGGACAAGTCCACAGCGGCAGATTGTACAGCCGCTCACTCGGTGCCTGGGCACGGGGGCACGTCACGGCATTGCGAGAACAGGTGACACAGGACCTCGGTGGACACTGACACCTGGAGACCAAGGTGCCGTCCTGGCCTCCCTGTTAGAGAAGGGTTCGTGGGTCAGATAATAAAAGGAATCTTGGCTACAGTGTGGGTCACATGCGTCCCCTGGGCCGGCAGATCACCCAGTGTCACTTCTTGGCCCCGAGTGTGTGACTGTAATTTGTGTAAACTCAGCGGCTGGAGCAGCCACGTGTCAGGTTTCAGGCCTGTGTGGTCACAGGCATCACGGTGGGGAAGCCCTTTGACACTGCCCTCCACGGCCAGGTGGTGAATCACAAACAACGTTGCATCCGGGAGGACGGTGGCACCAGTGAGGACCTCATAGAAGCAAGGGAGGCAGCCCCGGTCTGTGTCCTTCTCCGGCCGGGCCCTTTCAGACACTGGTGGCTCTTGGACAGTGACCACACGTCACTTGGGTTCAACCCAGTAGTTGCTCCAGCTGTAGCTGCAGTGCCGGGCATCAAGTCATTGTCACAGCAGATTAGCGAGGACACGGGCCATTGCATCCTTTCTCACTCTAGTTAGAAAGGAGGATCCAAAACGGTCTGCGTTTACGTGGGAGGGACGACAATAGTCGTTCACGGTCTGGTGTCGGGGTCCTGCTGACGCTGCCCTTGTCCTGACGTAGCCTGAGACCTGGACACCAGACACCCTGCAGGACGTGGCAGTGTTGGCTGCAGCGATGACATTGTGGGAGGGGGAGGCAGAGGGGGCCGGTGTGCCGGAGGCCTTACAAAGCACATTTGCCACTGTGGGTGGGAGGTGAGCCAACCCTTGAAGAATTCAGGGACCTGAACTTCAGGGCCGTGTCCAGGGGCCCAGTGGTCAGGGCTGTGCCAGGATGTCCCTCCAGAGTGAGGGACAAATCGCCGCGTCCCTCATCAGCCCTGACTTCACAGAAGGAAGCGCAGGGCCTGGGGCCTTGCTGGGCTCTGAAGGGGACACATTTCACCCCCAGGAGAGCTGCTCCGACCCGCAACGCAGGTGACAGGAGGGGCCTGGGAGCAGGTGGCGTCTGTGTGGCAGCCGGTGGGGCCAGTGTGGAGCTATGGCAAGTCCCAGCAGGAGGGCCGGACCCTGGGGTCTGAGGGACGGCTGTGCCGCCCGCAGGGGTGACCGTTCGCCTTTAGAGAGACGCTTCCTGCCGCCGGAGCAGGCTGAGTAGCCCGGACACGCGTCTCCGCACTTTGGAGACGCCAGGGCCTGGCTGCAGGGTGGACGCGCCGGGAGGCTGGGCTCTGGCTGGGACCCTGTCATTTCTGCCTTCTCCCCCCCGTGGGGGGTCCCAGTCCCGGCTGCCGTGTTGGGTTTCTGGTGTCTCTCCTGACGGCAGTGACAGTGGCCATCACCGGGTAACAGCAGCCCTGGCCCCCCGCCCCGCCCCCGCGTGTCACACGCCAGACACCCGTGTGCAGCTCACGGACCCCTCTCAGGCCCCAGCACAGCCCCGCCCCTCACAGAGGACACTGGGAGCCGCAGTGGCCTGCCCGGCACCGCGCGGCTGAGTCCTGGGTGTCCACGGGGCGGTGCCTGGCACAGAGTGGCCCTGGTAGGGCTGCTGAGTCAGCAGGTCCCGGAGCCTCCAAAATGCAGGCTCTGCGGGGCCCCAGGATCCTGTGGGGGTTCCGGGGGGCCTGAGACCCTGAGAACTGCCCCCTGCCCCCAGTCCGGGCAGTGGCGCGTCCCGCCCTCGGCTGTGGGGGTGTGTGTGGGTTTCTGAGGTCCTGACTGAGCTCACACCGCAGCGGCGAAGCCCAGACGCCCCCCGCCCTGGTGAGATCCGCCTTGCTCTGGAGGCTGCTGCCTCCCAGGTGTGAGGTTTCCCTCCCGTCTGTCCCACTGGGGCAGGCCTGGTTCCGAGGTCCTGGCATTGCGGGCAGCTCAGGCCTGCCTCCTCCTCCGCACACCCTCCCGGCGTCCACCGTCTGCTGGGTGCCTGGGCGGCCCTGCCTCAGCCAGGTGTCCTGGACCTGAGGCCCCTGGGCCCGCGGCTCGGCTGGGCTGCAGTCTGCACGCGGACACAGAGCACTCTGGGCTCACGGCATGCCGCACACGCTGCTCCGGGTGTCCACGGAGGACGTCGAGGGCCAGGGTCATGTGACTGTGCCATTTTTTGCTGCCTTCCGTCCTGCTTGCGGGGGCGGGAGGTGGGGAGGGACGGCAGCAAGATGAGCAACACAGATGCACGCGATGCTTAGAAGACCAGCTGGTGACTAAATGAGACCCCTGCGTGACGTCGGAGAACGAGCTCGCTACACGGGGGCCGTGCGTGCACTCAGGCCCCGCCCACAGAGGAGGAAGTAGCACCGTTTCCTTTTCTGCCCACGTTTCCAGGCAGAGGGAGGCCTTAAGTGGCTCCAGGTGGAAAAGCCCTCCGTGGTTTCTCATGCTCAGACATCACATGGGACCACTCTGGGTGGCGGGCGCTGCTCTTGGGTTTGCAGCCCTGCAGACTCAGGGGACGCTCGAGAAGATGCCTCTGCGTTCAGAGATTCCTTCGCTGACTCATGGAGCTGAGGACGGAACGAACGTCCCCCACCCAGTGGCACTCGGCTTTCTCCAGGGGCAGCTTGGGGAAAAACGAAGAGCTGCAAAATCTGCTGTCCATGGTTCATTGCACGTGAGTCGGTCTGTGTCTCGGCGTGCGTGCCCAGAGCCGGCGGTGGAGCTGCGGGCTTTGGTTTTCTTATGCCGCAGCTACCTCGTCGTTCTCAACCATCTCACCAGGTTCTGGGGGCTGAGCACGTGTACTTTGTCTTTTAATTCTAGGATGACGACGCTTGTGCTGTGAGGACTTGGCATGGACAATAGTTCACGTGTTCAGTGGGAACCACGACCAGAGGCCGGGGGCTGGGGCCCAGGGGTGAGGACGCCAGGGGTCAGGAAGGCCGGGGACAAATGCTGGCGGGTCAGTGTTGCTGCCTCCGTGGAAAGGTGCGTGGACTGAGAGGGCAAACCCAGCCGTGATGGCGAGCTCGAAGATCTCTATTTCCCTGAAGGCAGAGCCTGGGCACAGTGGTCATTTCTCAGAGAGGGAAACCAGCCTGTGGCAGAAACGCCAGAGTAGCCTCCACAAAGCTGTCCTCGTGCATCTAGTCTAAGTGATCCCGCGGCACGGAGGCACCGTGGGGAGGCCGCCCGGCTCACACAGAGGAGCCCCAGGTTTGCAGAGCAGAGAAGGTGGTAGAGAAGAACATTTCAGGTCTTTTAACCTCTGCTCTAGTTGTGGTGTGTTTCCCCTCCACCTCTGAGTATGTCTAAACTACGTGCAATAAGATTGCAAAATATTTCAAAATATTTATGCCTCAGTAAAAGCTCGCTCTCAACCAGCTGTGCTGTGCTGAATTGAACGGGTCACTTGAATGTCATGGAATTTGTTTCTTTGCCGGGACAGGAATGCCACACTGACAAACACACACTTCGGTGGGTGGCGTGGCCTGTTTGGGATGTGAGAATGCCAGGTAAGCACGACGCAGGCTTCTCGTCTAGGATCTACTCCAGAGCACAGGGTCACCGAGCCCTCAAAGTCTGAGCAAAACTGTCTGTGTGCATTTTCCTGGGTAGAGGGTCCACAGATTTAATTTGATTCTCAAAGTTTTATGTAACTCCAAAGGTATTGCATTTTTAGAGAACTGGAACAAAACAAAGCACACAAAATCCATACTGAGCAAAGTTCAATCTTTCTGTAATAATGTAGGGGATCTACCATCGTCACCACCACCGATGTGGTGGTCACCCTCACAACTATCACTACCACCACCACCAGCACTACCACGACCATGGCTGTCACCACCTCCAACTCCACCCCCGCCCCACCCTCTTTATCTTCACAGTCACTGTCATTACCACACCATTACTTAAATCTTCACCACCACCATCACCACCACCACCACCATCACCACCATCACCAGCACAACCACCACCACCACCACCACCATCACCACCATCACCACCACCACCAACAACAACACCAGCACCAACATCACCACCACCACCAACACCAACACCACCACCAACACCAACACCACCACCAAAACCACACACACCACCCTACCCACACAAACCCCACCGCACCCAACCTCAAAAACACCCAGCCCCCCCCCCCCACCCCACACACCCGCC
>CAUYPO010137628.1:0-15566 GCA_963574435.1 Cheirogaleus major
GGATGGAGCTGATGACCGTTCTTCTAAGTGAAGTATTACAAGAATGGAAAAACAAACACCATATGTACTCACCATTAAATTGGAACGATCAATCAACACTTACATGCACATAAGGAAATAACGTTCATCGGAAATCAAGCACGAGCAGGTGGGAAGGGGGAGGAGGGGATGAATAAATTCACCCCTGACAGGTACAGTGCACACAATCTGGAGGATGGGCACACTTATAACTTTGACTCAAATGGTACAAAAGCAATTTATGTAACCAAGACATTTGTACCCTGTAATATTCTGGAATAATTTAAAAAATACAGGAGAGAGCCATATACTGTGTACCCCCAGAGAGCAGATCATTTGTGTTCTCTGTCTCCCTCTCTGTATTATATATGTGTATGTGTGTGTGTGCATAATTTTTCTATATTATTTGAGAATAAGTTACTTAAGTCATAACTCTTTACCCCTAAACACTTCAGTGTGCATTTTCTAAGAATAGGAATATTCTCTTATATAAAGAGAGTACAGTTATCAGCTTCAAAAATTACATTAGTATATTACTTATTTCCATTTTGACAAAAATAAATAACATGGGCTGTTTGTAAATACCTCTTACAGGCGGAAGCTCAAAATAATGTAGAGAGATGATAATGATACTATTAGGTCACGTTTATTGATAAGGAAATTGAAGCTCAGAAAAGTTGTGATTTTACTGATGTTAAATTCTTTGCTCTTGGTAACTCTAGAAGTGAGAATTCATAGTAACGTTTATAAAAGCATTAATGCCCAAACAAGCAAACAAAGAAACACTATAATTCATGCATCCTGGTCAAACAAGGAACAAGCTGGAGATAACCATGAGAGCAGTGACTCAGGAGACGTAGTGGAGATTTGCCTATGATGATTGTGGAGAATTTCTTTCTAGATCTGTCATTCTCACTGGATTCCCAGGCAACAGCTGCAATGGACTGAATTGTCTCTCTCAGATGAGTATAAAATTTCATCTCCTTTCCTCATCAGCAAAATGATATGAATTGGAGAATTTTGGAAAGGGACTGAAATATTATTGCAGACATTGCTATAATTTGGAAATTGTCATACTGGTACATAGATGATTTGGCAGTTTTGAGAATTCATCCTAGTTGTGGCACTAGTTCCAAATCAGCCTGAGAGACTATTGTTTAAAATGTCATAACTGTATTTTACTCAAATTTTTTTTCTGATGATATTTTATTCAGGAGACATTTGTGGAAGACCTATTGTGTGTTTCTGTTTATATGCATCTGAGAAGAGGCAGACCAGCCTAATAATTTTGAGGAATGAGCCTATATTAGCACATCTGACAACCTGATATGCTCTGCTCATGGTCTGTCTACCTCATCAGACATCATCTTAGGCCTGGATTCACCAAAAAGACATATTCTTCTTATATCTGTCTACCCAGGACTTTTTATTCTGTGTTGCCTCCCTCCTTTTGAAAACCGAATGTTATCCTCTCTGTCTGTCTCTTTCTCTGTCTCTCTGTCTCTCTGTCTCTCTCTCAAGACTCAGCTATTAATAACTCAGCTAATCTGAAAATAACTTGCCTCTTATTATTTGTCATTCCTAGTGTAGTAACCACAATTTTAAGCAAAGTGAGAGTGTGTGCCATGGCATACCATTGGAACCATCTTGCCAACATTGGGACCATTTCTATGGATGCATGAGTTTACTTCCAGTTGTTAGTATCTATAGAAGTTATGACAATAGCTGTATGAATGTCTCCTTTGTCCTTGTACCACAAAATCAGTTTCTAAGAAGCCTGAATATTCTGAGACGACATTAGCAAATGTGAATGACCACTGCCTAACAGTAGATTTCTCAAAAGTCTAGCTTTCTAAAAGACAGTCTTGAATTCTAGACTGTCCATACAAATGGCATTTGGGTAGCTTTCCGGCCACAGCAATTAGCCACGTTAACCAGGTAGCCAAGATTTGGGAAACTTAATAACAGTTGGCTTGAGTTTATGTAAAGCCATGTGTTTGTTTAATCAGAACTATGCCATAATTATTTAGCAAATCAAAGCAAAGACTGCGTCCTTCTATTTTGAACTCCAAAGACCATCTATATTTTTTAATTATACTGATTTTTTTGTTGTTGTTTAACATTTTTGAAGTAGTGAACTATCAACTAGATCTTGGAAATGTCTTGTGATACATCAGTGAAAGTATTTCTTGAAAGATTTGTTCTTCATATACAAAATATGAACCAAATTAAACTTATGCTCTATAATTATTGATATCTGCACTTGTAGTTACTAAAGGGAATTGATATAAGCTGATTTTATAGAATTTATTTTGTTAGATTAAGGCCTTTCTTCCCTTGGAGATAGAACTTAATTAGGTTTATGTCACAAATGCAATTAGGTGAGTAATCTTGGCTGTAATTCATTTAGTTGAAAGAATGACAAACAATTTGTGACATAACAAATAGGTTTTTTTCAAGACAAAGTCTTTTTGAGATCACCTATTCAGAAAGCAAAAGCACTGGTCTCTGAACACAAATTTGTCTTAAAATTTATCTCAATTCATCTTTGTGGCCTTATGAAGTCATTTTAAAAGAATCTAGGTGAATATAATTCATAATATAGTACCTTAAATACAAATTCTTTTTTTAATCTCAGTATTGCAACAATACTACTTAGGTAAGTTTAAGAGTTATTTGCTTTTATCAGTTAAAAATCCCAAAGGTTAATAATGGAAAAGGATTAGGTAAATTCAGACAGCTCTAGAGGCAGACATGTGAGTAGAATCAATGTTTTCAAGCACTAGACTCAGTTCGCTAGATCCCAATTAGACTCTTATGCTTTGGCTTGGCAGTTTTTGAAAACCTATCATGTTTCTTAGCATGTATTTGGTTTTAAGTATCTATTGTAAGCTATATTAAGATGGTAAGCTACAGTTATATTTCAATTAGAAAAGAATTTTTTATTTGGAAAATAAATGTTCTGTTTTTCAACTTCCTTTGTTTAACTAATCTATACATGCAGGTTAGTAATACACTATATATGCCTTTTCAAAAAATTTTCAAATTTACTACATTTAGGAAGAGGAGTTTTGTTTAAAGTTATATCCCTTAACTTACTGATTCTTAATAATGAATGCAAATTATTATATTCTAATAGTATAAATAACTGAAAAACTAGCTATAAGTTTATTTGAAACCTTTAAACCTCAACAATACACAAAAGAAATGTGTTTTAATTGTTTCTGATCTCCTATATTGAGTAGATTTCCTTCCATCCCTAAAACCAGAAAATAACACAAAATAGATATTCCCAATGCTAGATCTACTTTGTTAAAGTTTGCACCTTTATATGTATACATAAAATATGTACACTACTATATAAGTAATCCAAATAGCTTGCTATATACATATAGTTTATTAAAAAGGGTATTTTCAGTGAAATCTAGTTTCATTTCTGTTCTTCCACATTGTTAGACTATATACACACACCTATATATACATACGCACACACACATACACACACACACACAGAGTCTAATAGGGCAGAAAGAACAGAAGGATGACTGGAAAGTTATATGCATATGTAGGGGAGACCAAATAAGCCAAGAAAAGAGAAAAAGCCAAAGAATATTTGAGAAAGTGCTGTAATATTGAATGCATTCTTCAACCCACCCATATATCTTCCATCAGAAGATGGGAGCCTTATGGACTTGAGGAGTTAACGCAGCTTCTGTCCAAACCATTGTATAATGACTAAGTTATTTGAACACAGGAGTGATCCCGAGGAAGCCAGTTTAAAAATAAAACTAAGAAGAAAAAGTGAACAGAGACATTAGCAGTTGCTCACCATATATGAGACAGATTCCACAGTTTAAGTCCATGCAAGTGAATCCCAAAGTAAATGAGATATACAAAGGAAACTAGAAAATGTAACCCATACTCTTGGAACAAAAAACAATCAATGGAAACTCACGCCGAGTGGGCCAAAGTGAGTCTCAGATACTGGATTTAGCAGACAAAGGTTTTACAGAAATATTGTGAATATATTTAAAGAATTAGAGAAAACTTTGTTAATTAAATGAAAATTATTCAATAAATAGAAAATCTCAATAGGGAAATAAATGCTATAAAAAGAACCAAATGGAATTCTAGAGTTTAGGAGTACAATAACCCAAGTGAAAAATGTGTTAGCAGGACTCAATAGCAGATTTGAAGTAGCAAAAGGAAAAATTAGTGAACTTAAATACAATTAAATTGAAATTATCCAATCCAAAGAAAAGAATTAATAAAAAATGAACAGAGGCCAGGCATGGTGGCTCACACCTGTTATTCTAGCACTTTGGGAGGCCAAGACAGGAGGATCACTTGAGGCCAGGAGTTCGAGACCAGCCTGAGCAATATAGCAAGATTCTATGCAAAATATAGACTCTACAGAAAAAGAAAGAAGAAAAGGCAAAATTAGCTGGGTATGGTGGCATGTGCCTGTAGTCCCAGCTACTCAGGAGGCTGAGGCAGGAGGATCAACTGAACCCAGAAGTTTGAAGTTGCAATGAACTATGATGATTCCACTATTAAAGATGACGGCAAAAAATGAAGACATTTTCAAATAACAAAAATAAAATGAATTCTTTGCTAGCAAACAGGAACTATAAGAGTTACTAAAGAAGTATCTCAAGCTGCAAATAAATGATAACAGACAGTAACTTGAATCCAGAATAAGAAATGAAGCACTAGAACTTGTAAATATAATGGATCAATGTAAAAGATTCTCCATATATATATATATATAAAATACATAAATATGTGAAAAATAAACATTTGTATTTTATTTTCTTTTAGTAATTTATTTAAAAATATAATTTCTGAAGCAATAACTACAAAACTGTATTGTTAGGTTATAACATATGGTTATAATATATATGACCAACATAGTACAAAGAATGGGAGAAGAAATGGAGCTAAATTGAAATTTGCCATAGTTTACTGAAATTAAGTCAATATTAACTGAAATAAATTATAATAAGTTAAAGATCTATATTTAGTGGTAGAGCAATCACTTTAAAAAATTTCATAATAAAAAGTTATAAGAGAAAATGAAATAGTAATGCTAAAAATATTTGTTGAACAAAAATGAAAGCAATAGAGAAAGAACAGAAGAGAAAAAGGACAAGACATATAGAAATGATCAAATAATAAAACAGGAACTTCTGCCTTACTTAATGTAACAAAGATTTCTTCTATGTTTTATGCCAGAAATGTTATGGATTTTATAAATTTTACTATTCATGTGAGTTAATTGTTGTATAGGGTGCCATTTATGGTTCAAAATTTATTTTTTGCACTTGAAAATCCATCACATCTATAATTAAATTAAATAAAATACTTGCTCATCAGTAGCAAATTCAGAATTAGGAATGATAGTTATACCACACAACCACAGATTGTCCACATGGATGATTGAAATAGTGACATATTTGCTTTCTGGTGGTTCAGTGTACACAAACTTTATTTCATATGTAAAATTATTAAAAATATTGCAAATCCAAATTTAAAAATTACATTAAATGCAAACAGAATAAATATTCCAGTCAAAAGGAAAAGATTGCCAGACTGGATTTTTAAAAGCAAGATCTAACTATATGCCATCTATAAGAGATATGGATTAGATTTAAGATATAAATAGTTTGAAAGATAAAGGTTATAAAAAGATGTACTATATAAATAGTAGCCAGAAGAGATGTGGTATGGCTATAATAATATCAGACCAAACAGACTCTATGGCATGTAATATTATTAGAGACAGGAAAAGTTATTTCATAATGATAACGGGGGCACTATAACAGGATGTAACAATTATAAATGTGCATGTACCTAACAAAGCCTTAAAATGAAAGGTGCAGAATTTGACAAATGAAAGCAAACAAGCAATTAGAAATAAATAGAAAGAAAGAAGCAATTCAACAATTATATTTAAAAATTTCAATGCTCTTCTCTCAGTACGAATATAGTAGACTTAAACAACTCTCCAGTGTTCTTGTCCTAATTGACATTTATGACAACAACAAAATACAATGTTTTCCAAGTGCATATGAGTCATTTACCAAAATAGACTATATTCTTCATTACTAAATGAATTCCAATAAATGTTAAGGTTTCAAATCTTATAGAGTATGCTTTCTAATCACAATTGAATTGAATTTTAGCATCAGTATCAAAAAAATCTTTGTTAAATCTGCAAATGTTTGGAAACAAAAGAATATGCTTCTCAATACCCCATAAGTCAAAGAAGGAATCAAAACGGAAATTTGAAAATATTTTGAACTGAATGAAAATTTTTAAAAAGTTTACTTGTATAGGTTTAAATTCTTATATTAGAAAGAAATAAAAATTTAATGCTAATAACCTAAGTGATCACCTTAGGGGTCATTTCAATCCCCAAGTAGGTACAAGACAAGAATGATAAGATCAGAGTGGAAATGAATAAAATAATACTTTTTTTAAAAAACAAAAGAATACATATAATCAATAAAACCAGAAATTTGTTCTTTTAAAAGATGAACAAAATTGATAAACTTTCAGCCAGACTGATCATGGAAAAAATAATAATAAAATAGGAAGATAAAAATTCCCAATAACTGTAATGAGGATGGGGACACCACTGCCAACCTTATAGAAACTAAAAGATTTATAAGCAAATACTATGAACAAATTTAAATTAATAAATTCTAAAATATAGATAAAATGTACAAATTCCTAGAAAGTAAAAAATTACCAAAACTACCCAAGAACAAACAGAATAATTATATAGACCTATTTTGATTATATACATTGTAATAGTTAAAATCTTGCTACAAAGAAAAGCCTAGATTCAGTTGGCTTCAATTCTGTCAGTTGTCTTTAATTCTTATTAGAAATGAGGCTAATTCTACACATAATCTTTCCAAAAATTGAAAAGTAGAGAACTCTTCCACTTCATTTTATGAGGCCAGTGTTACTCTGTTACCCTAAGTCAGACAAAGACCTCACAAGAATCTACCAGCTAATCTCTCTTATGAACATAGACACACATATATACACACAAACCACTTAATGAAATATTTAGCAAACTGAATCTAGTAACATATGAAAACAATTATACACCATGAAAGATTGGTTGAACATTTAAAAATTAGTTAATGTGATACACTATATTAATAAATGGCAGAAAAAAATATGATTACCTCAGTGGATGCAGAAAAAGATAAAAATTCAATACCTATTCAACAAACCAAGAATAAAAGAGTATTTCCTCACTTGATAAAGGGCATCTGTGGAAAAACTGTAGCTAATATTATTAACTTAATGGTGAAAGACTGAATTATTTCCCCTAAGATCAGGATCAATGCAAGAATGTCTACTCTCCCCATTTATATTTAATATTGTACTAGAAGTTCTAGCAGTCAAATACTGCAAGAAAAAAACTAAAGGTGTATGGATTGGAAAAGAAGGAAAGCAATCTTTATTCTTAGATGGCATAATCTTATATGTAAAAATTATCTTATGAAAAAAATCTTATGTAAAAAATCCTAAGGAATCTACAAAACAACCATTAGAATAAGCAATATTTTCAAATTGCATATATAATAAGAGAATTTTTATCCAGAATATATAAATAACTCTAAACAATCCAAGTTTTTTTAAAAAATGAGTAAATGATTGGAATACTCTACCCAAAAAAAATATGGATTGAAAGTAAAAGCATGAAAAGTTGTTCAACATAATTAGTTGTTAGGAAAATGCAAAACAAAACAAAGCAAACGTGGAAATGTTTGTCATTTTAATTGTCATGGTTTCATGGGTGTATGCATTTATCAAAACTTACCAGATTGAACACATTAAGTATGTAAAGTTTATTGTATGTCAATTATACTTCAATAAAACCACAATTTTTTTTAAAATTTAAGAATACCATTATGAAAATAAAATAAGTTAAACCACATTCTGGGAGCAAATATTTTCAAATCATATACCTGATAAGTGACTTGTATAAGTGATATATAAAGAACTTCCACAACCCAATAGTAAGAAGACAAACAAACTAATTAAAAATGGACAAAAAATATTGAATAAATGCTTCATCAAAGAAGATATATGGTTGTCTAACAAGCACAGGATTAATCATTAGGGAAATGCAAATTAAAACCATATTGAGTTATAACCAAGCACCCATTAAAATGGCTATAATCAAAAAGACTGACAATACCAACTATTAGTGAGGATGCAAAGAAATTAGAAATCCTAATACACTGCTAATGGAAATGTAAAATGGCACTTTGGAAATTGGTTTGGAAACTTCCTAAAAAGTTAAACATACGCTTACCTATGACCTAGCATTTATACTCCTAGGTATTTACTGAAAAGAAAATTTAAAAACCTATACCTACAAAAAGATACATATATAATTGTTCATAGCAGCATTATTTAAAATATATGAAAATAGAAAACCAGTGAATTAATAAACAAAATATGGTATACCCACAGAAATAATACTACTCAAAAACATAAAGAAATGAATTACTCCCCCATGAAACAACATGGCTAAACCTCAGAAGCATTATGCTGAATCGAAGAAGCCAGACAAAAAAGGCTACATGTTGTATGATTCTATTTATATGAAATTTCTAGAAAAAAGCAAAAATATAGAGACAACAAGTATGCCAGTGCTCTTCTGGGGCTGGAAATGTGAGGAGCAATCGACTACAAATGGGCACAAGGAAAGTTTTCTAGGCAATGAAAGTACTTTAGTCCTGGATTGAACTGTAAATGTGAAACATGTCAAAATTACAATATGTTAATCATACCTTAATAAAACTGTTAGTTAAAACATCAAAAAGATATCTAGGCTGGAAGTAGGAATTCGAGACTCATTAGCATATAGATGATCACCGTAGCTGTGGAAGTGGAGAAAACACTTAGAGAAAGTCTATTGAAAGGGAAAACAAGAACCTGGGATAGATCCCTATGGAACAGCAACACTCAGAGGATCCAGCAAAAATGAAAATGAGAAAATGTGGCTGCAGGAGTAGAATAAAATGAAAGGAATATAGCAAGCAAGTATTTCTAGGCTGGGGCTTGTCAAAAAACTACCAAATGCTTCTGTTAAGGCAAGGAAGAACAAGACTAAAAGGTATTGGGTCGTGCTTGCTGAGACCTTGTCATAAGCAGTTTTTGAGGAACAGCAAGGACACAGGTCAACCTAGAATGAACTTCAGAGTGGGTAGGAAGTAGAGGGAGCCTGGTTCAAGAAGTTTATCTGAAAAAGGAAGGAGGCAGATGAAGCAGGAAATGTCGGGAGGTGACCGGGCAAGATTTTTAACAGAAGATTCAACAGCATGTTTCAGTGTGTCCAGTAAAACACGAGTAAGGGAAGGAGGTTTGAAGATTCAAAAGAGATGGCATGATTTTAAATATCTATTCCACGGCCAGCAGAAAAAGGATGAGATTGAAACACAAGCTGAGGGATTAGCATTAAACAGTATGGGGCAACTCTTCCCCATGTATAAGAATAGAAGAAGAACAGTATTGATGTAAGTGAATTTGTAGATTCGATGGCATCAGAAAGCTTATGTGACAACTTCTATTTTCTCTGCAGGAAGTAAGGCTTTCTGAGAGTAAGAGCAGATGTTATAATACCAAGAATTCGAAGGGAATAGCATAGTTTAAGGACCCAGAATGACGTTAATGATCATGAATTTATAATGGTATCAGTCCACCAATTTGCATAATTTTCTCTAGGTACAAGAGAGAAGATGGACAGTTGTATTCATTGGGGCTTGCTCTATCAGAAAGACAGTAGATCAAGGGTATTGAGAATGGTGGTAAGAGCAGTTAGAGGAACAGATCATGGATACAGACATATGTGAAGGCTTTGGGGGCTGATAGACACTATCTTCACTTTGGTTCTCCTTAAACAAGGTCTGAGACACTGGATTAGGGACAGGTAGTTTATTTGAGAGGGAGCTCAAGATACAGGAGTGAGAGAATGGGGAGAATAAGTCAGGAAACAAGGAAGAGTTAATTAAACGGTGTATTTTTTTGAGCTGCTCATCATTGTGGGCAACTACAGCTGAGTCCTGTTGAAAACTCTCTGAGGAACTCTGTAGAATGTACCTGGGATTGTCCCTCTACAGGACAGGAAGCTGACACATTACTCCACTAACTCTTGTCACCCATTGCGGGAAGATTACTTCCATGAGCATTAACTTCCCCCAGCCTTCCAGGCTGCCTTTCCAGGGCTGAACAAACTCTTTGGCTTCAGAAAAAAATCCCAGAAACAGAAGACTGAAGACAATGGGGAGGGTTGAGCTTCAAGCGAAATGTTGACAGCATCCAAGACTCTGTAGGAACTGTCCACCACAGCTTCAGCTGAAAACTAAAGTAGGCCTAGGGCACTTGGTATAAGGTGAAATTGAACCAGTTGAATGAAAGTTCCTATGCAGGCAAAGTAATTGAGCAAATAACTTGGGGTAATATAAGGAGTTCTATGATCATATGGAAGTTACTTGTATCCTCTTAGATATTGATTTATCATCAGTAAATGAGGATGAGATTACTCGACTTGTGTTGTTACATCTGGAATTAAAAGACCTTATTATTTAAAATGCTTAGCACAAAGCCTAGCATATAGTAAGACATATAGAATAAAAGCTATTATATTATTGCTAGTATCTATTGAAGTACTAGTAGTGTCAATAACTACCTGCATTACAGATAAAAATGGAGTAATTCAAACTCTGTAAAAGTTACTTAACTTGAATGTAATATTTTATATGCCAAGATCAATTTTGTTTGGAAGGACATTAGATTTTGGTATAGTTTTGAAATGAGTGTCATCATAAAATAGGTATTGGAAAAATCTTAAATGTAATCTAATTCTCATGTATTCTCTTTCCTTTGGTTAGGATTGCATTTAAATTTCCAGCAGACTAGAATGATTTAATTTATTTTCAAAGAAATCTCCAGAGATGTTCTGTTGGCTTTGGTTTTGAATTGTTTCTGCTTTTGAACTTATCCAAACACCAAGAAACAGTCTAAATGCATTCTACTCTTGAACAACTTCTCATGTCAAATACGTTTTCTTTAATTCTAGCTTAAATCTTTAATGCTGCAGGGTTTTTTTACTCCTTTTCTTCTCAGCAGAGAAGAAAGGAACAGCTGGTTGCTATTGTCAACTTTCTATTGTTTGGGATTTATGAAGTATGCAACACTTGAATATATATATTCTTTCCTGCTGGATATATAAGTCCCATTGCATTTTTTCAAAGGATGATAGAATTTAAAATTCAAAAGCTTTAGAGCTCTTCTAGTCCCAATATATACCCTGATTAACCAATACCAGTTAAAATATTATTAATTGTCATATTGTATTTCTTTTTTATTTCTTGTGGTAAATTGCCTGATATATTCTTTGCTCAATTACCAGTTGGAATATTATTATTTTCTTATTATTATATTACTATATAAAATACAGTATCTTTTTATTTAATGATGTTAACTAATGATGTTTAACTGTTAACTGGTGGCTTAAGCCACCAAATGATATTTTCCCCAATTTGTCATTTGCCTTTTATAGTATTTTTGCCTTATAGCTTTATAATTAATATTTTGCCAAATATATAATTATTTTTTCTTTTTTGTGTGTGGTTATATGCTTAGAGATACCTTACCCACAATGAACTCTGAGTTATGTTCACCCATATTTTTTTCTGGTCTCTTAATAATTTTATTTTTAAGTTGGCTCTCTAATTCAACCAGAATTAACTTAAATGAAAGACTGAACATTTATTCCTAATAAATTTATTCTCAATAAATTTCAAGTTATTACAGCATATTGTTTTGGCCTATCGTATTTCGGATCCTAATCTATTGCATGTATATTCATGATGTAGTTCAGTGGTTCTCAGCCAGAGACAATTTTGCCTTTTAGGGACATTTGGAAATGTCTGCAGACATTTTATTTGCTAGGACTCGGGGAGAGGCTGGCTACTGGCCTCTAGTGTGTAGAGAACAAGGATGATACTAAACATGTACAGGACATCTTCCACAACAAAGAATTGTCAATAATGCCAAGATTAAGAGACCCTCATAGATGATAGAGAGATGGATGGATAGATAGATAGATAGGTAGATAGATAGATAGATAGATAGATGGATAGACAGGTAGATAGTCATTGGATATCAATCTGCCTACCAGTTGCATACTCACCAATAGTAATATTACCCAGACTATATTTCCACTTCCTATCCAGAGGGCATTTTGAGAGACTGATTCCTACTTTGCAGAAATCTAGATACACTGTATTTTCAGTTACCCCTAGTCCGTTTTAAAAACAGATGAGCTTAATAGCTTTAGAGCATAGACTCTGCACCATACTGCCTGATGTGTGATCTAGGACAAGTTACTAAACCTCTCTGTCTTTAGTTTCATCATCTGTAAAGAAGGAGTACTAATTATATCTTTATCCTAAGTCTTCATAGAATTTCAAGATGCTTAAAATAGTGTATGGCACATAGTAAATATTAGAGCAGTGTTTGGTAAAAATGGTAATATGGTAAATAGCTTTCTTATGAACGCTATTTGATCATAGTGACATCCATTTTCTTCTTATGTTAAAAGTATACTTTTTAAAATCTATTGCATATTGTTGCTAGGGATCAATATGAAGCGGTATGTTTCTTCTTTAGTTTTATACCATACTTCCTATTCTCTTGCCATGCAGCATAAACTCCAACAAAATAGCAGCTCTGTTCTCTGTATTTTTTTATTTAACTTTTATTACCACTGTCAACCTTGCAGATTTCCTCATGGACACACATTTCTTTAATATATAGAGTTGCTTATTTTTTCCATCTATGAGAACTATTATTCTTGAACAAAGATTGTATCCATTTTTAGCTACATTCTAAAAGTTAATGTTGATATCCATGGAATTATATGTTTTCTTGTGTCAAAAATTTCTATTCATTCTATTAACTTGTGCTGACCACACTTTATGTCAACATCTAAACACTGTATTGTTTCTGATCTTTTTACTAGAAAGATATTTTCTTCAGTGTATTTCTGAGCCTCTAAATTTTTATATTGCTTTCTGTCATGTTTGACATCTACATCAGCTATGTCCAATGGAATTTACTATGATGGTAATGTCCTAATTTGCATAGTCCAATTTTGTAGGCATTGCTGAGCATTTGAAATGTATCTAGGGCATCTGAGGAGGTGAATTTTAAATTTTATTTAATTTTAATTAATTTAAATTTAAGTAGCTACATGTGGCTAGTGGATCCTCTATTGGACAGCTCTAGAGAAAATCCTCACCTTTCTATTTTCAGTTTAAAACACTCGGCTTCATTCTATTAATAATTTGTACCTATTTACTGACTGTGTTTGTATGCATATTTTTCTTGTATAGGTAGTTCTTATATCCCAGTGATCAAGTTATTTTTACTTCATTTTCTGTATTTTCCATATAGTAATAATACATATCTTTAGATGATTGTTAAGTGTGCACATGTATTTCTGTTTGTAGAGTATTAATCTACTACTTATTAATATCAGGTACTTGCTTGACTTTAAATTTTTTGCAAATAAAAATATTAATATTCAGCTAATTTTGTAGAATTCCTTTCTAGCGCAGTTCTTTTGTCTATGCAAAATAAGTTGGAATAATGCTTTGTTGAAAATAAGCAGTATAGTACATCGGTGCAAAAAGTGGTTATCTATGTTTAAAAGAAAATTGTTTAAACCCAGTAAGAACATTCTGTATTTGAGGCCACACCAGAAAGCTCTACATTATTGGGGAAGATATTTGTTAAATTTGAGTTTTTTAATTGTTTTATTGATGTATAATTGACAAAAATCCATGGCTTCTACCTAAAGTGAACAATTTCATAAGGTTTGACATACATATAGACTTATGAAGCTATCACAAAATCAACACAATAAACATATGCATCATCTCAAAAAACAATGTTCATTATAAAAAAGTGGAAAAAAACAGAAAAAATATAAAGAAGAGAATAAAAATCACCCAAGTGGCATAAAGCAAAGATTATTACTGCTAACTGCACACATACATACACACACACAGTGATAGACTTTGTTGAGTTCTTTCTATAAATAATTTTTTTTTATTTTTAAGCACTTTACTGATTGTACAGAGAATACATGTTCTTGGTAGAAAAAAATTAAAAACATTGAAGAGTAAAGTGAAGAAAAAAATTATCCATAATCACAGAATGCATACATTAACCACTTTTCTTGTTTGGGTTTGTATTCTCCCAGAATTGTTTTTAAGTCTCATAGGTAGATGGGTATGCAGGTAGGTAGGTATGGGTACGTAGATGAGCATTTTTAAAAATTGAATTATACTATATGTATGCTGAGAATGCTGATAAAATTATACAGCTTTCAGATGGTATTCAAACAAAAATGTGTGTCATTATGGGTATGTGTCATTCACAAGGGTCTTGGGGGCCATTTTGAACATTTGTAATTTTAAAGTATTAAAAATAGACATTGGTTAACATTATTGCGCTGAATTTGTCAATTCGTTAATTGTATCTTACTTTTTATAAGAATTTTTTCTTGTATAAAATAAAATTCATAAACATGATTTTAATGGCTGCATCATAGTCCATTCATTATCTATATACTCTTAATTAGTTTCTGATTATTGGATATTTAGGATGTTTCTTTTTTTTACTATTATAAATATTGTACTATACATATTAGTGCCTAAAACATTTCATCTCTGATTATTTCACTAGGTTACTTTCTTAGAAGCAAAATCACTGGCCCAAATGAAATGAACATATTTAATATCCTTGATATATAATTCCTAAATTGCCCTCTAGCAAGTTTTTTGTTGCTTACAGAAGAAAATAAGTAATTCTTATTATATTTCTACCATTTAATCATTTTTATGCATTCTCATTGGTTTTAGGACTCAATTATTTTTATTAAATATTTCTTTCAGGGGATTAACAAAATAATCACATTGTTATAGATACCTAAGCAATATAACTCTTCTGTTTTTTCCTAGTGAAGGTTTTTTCAGATATAACATTTTTTTTTTTATTTCATCATATAATGGGGGTACATATATTGTTAGGAATACATACATTGCCCCTACCACTCCACCCCCCCCCCCACGTGCCAGAGCCTCAAGTGAGTCCAGACCCCAGGTGGCGTGCACGGCACAGATTATGTGACTCTACTCTTCCTCCCCCCTCCTGCCTGCACTCCATTCAACAAAAGATTTTTTTTTTTTTTTTTTTTTACACTTTGGATAAACTGTATATCTTTGCCTCACCCTAAGAAGGGTTAGAGGTATGCCCTTCCCCCGCACAATGCTCGCCACATCCCTATGATGTGGGTAATGCCCCCCCTCCCAAAACCCTGGTGAACACTACCACCCTTTGAGCACCATAGTTTTAAACAGTCAGTACCAATTTGATGGCGAGTAGATGTGGAGCCCTTTTTCCATATCTTGTGTCGCTTCACTTTGGATAATGGGCTTAAGCTTAAT
>CAUYPO010137630.1:0-43227 GCA_963574435.1 Cheirogaleus major
AGTTTACCTGATGTGGCATCTGAGTCTGTTCGTGCCGGCCTCGGATGGCAAGGTCTGAAGGACGCCTGAGCTGCTCTCCCCTGTCGTCTATGAGATGGAAAAGACGCCCGACCCTGTAGCTTCCTAGGGTTTGCTCCACACCTGTCTCCTCCCTTCTCTGAGTCAGTTCACTCGCACGATTGAATAGCACGTGTGGCCGTGTGCAGCCCCGGGCCCTGGAGAGCAGCCTCTTTACAGAACTTCAGTGACGGTTTTGCGGAAATCTCACGTTTCCAATAGATTTGCTGACCTCGGCTTCTTCTTGTGGTTGATGACGTTGCTTCTTCCCTCGTGTGCAGTTGGTGGCCCATCGCATCCCAACACTGTCTTGAGTGTTGATGTTGGAGCTCCCCGGTGCACACTCTCCCAGGCCCGGCAGGCACAGCGGGCTCCTGTCTCACCGTCCCATGGCACCAGCAGGCCAGGCCGGCCGTTGCCCTCACAGCCTCCGTGCCGATGTGATGTGTGCCGGAAACCCACGTGCCCCTTCTCTCACATGGTCCCTGCAGGTTTCCAGGCAGCGGTTCTGCCCGCACCCTAGCTGGAGGCCTCAGGTCAGCGTCACGGTGCCACATAGACACGCAGACACCTGCACCCCAGCCACATCCCACCCAGTGTTTTGGGGAGTCACTCATTCACTTGTGTGCCTCGTTTTCCCATCTGTAAAATGGGCACGCTGAGGTCTGCCTCCCTGAGTGATGAGGGTGACACGGGTCGGGTGTTCACGTAGGACAGCGCCTGGCGCTGGGAGCCCCTTTAGGTGTCGGCGCTATGGGTGTGGTAGTTGCTCTTGGTTTTGTTGCTCTCAACCCTGGAGCCCCTGCGCTCCCTCACTCCCCCTCCGGCCCCTGCGTCCTGGGCCGTCCCCCCGTCAGCTCGGCCCGGGCTGGGTCCGCTGGGATCACCCCCGGCCTGTCCTGGTACAGGAGCCGCCAGCCTCATGCATGTGTTAAAACTCCAAATGGAAGCTAAAGCCAGATGTGGTTTCTCAGCCATGTGTGCAGCAGCAGATACCCGTGTGGCGTGGCTGCCCCGTCCAACGTTCCCGTCATCACAGAGTGTCCATTGGACAGCGCCGGCCTGGCACAGAGCCCCAGCGTGTCCTCATGGGCCTTCCACGTGGGCCTCGTCCTCTTCCCCCCTGCCCAGGGCACCACCCAGGCTGGCGTGCACCACGCTGACCCAGCCACTATGGCGGCCCCACGGCAAGTGCTCTTCCTAGGGACCTTTCCTCCATCCCGCCAGCTCTCCTGCTCCTCGGCACGGGCTCCTCCCTGCCCCGTCCATGTTTGCATGGCTTCCCCTGCCTCTTCCTGTGGCTTCGCTCAGGCGTGAGTCCCCTGCTGGAGGAGCGTGCCCTGGAGAGCAGGGACCGTCTTCCTGCCACTTCGCGGCCCCCCTCCCGGCGCCCACGCAGCATCCGGTGCTGAGCGGTCGCAGCGAGCATTCGGCTGCTGAGGCATCTCGGTGTCTCGTGGCAGGTTTGCCGTTGTTAGTTTATTCTGGAAACTCTGCATCTGCCTTCTTCCCGATAGCCCTGACTCATGTCGGGTACCAGAGCCTACGGGAGGGTGGCCTACTGCCAGCAGGGAGCCTGAGCCAGGGGGCCACTGTGACCACAGGAGTCAGGCTCCGTCCCCACACCCCACACCCAGCATGGCACAGCCAGCCCCTGCAGGCAGCTGGGTCACCTGCCACAGAGTCTTGTCCTAACGTACCAGGATTCTGTGCCTGAAAGTCCTTGGCAACGTGTCCTTAAGACCACAGCGTGGCCTGTCATCAGAAACTCCTGCTAATGATCTCAGGGGTCCAAGTTGGAAACCGCCCGGCTGGTAGTCGGTTTGCTCCCCAGAGGTCAGGGCGCTCACTCTCCAGTGAGATCTGTGGATAGACTGTCCCCAAGTGTGGTGGCCCCGGGACTGACACCCCGAGAGGCATTAGCATGAAACTCTGGGTGGGTAGGGGGGCCAGGAGACAGTGAGGGGCCAGGCCACGGGGACATGGCCTGTGTCGCCAGGGAGGCCTTCCGCCCCGCGTGAGGCTGGGGGTCTAGGAGACCCCTGGTGCCCCGGGGAGGGCGCGGAGAGGAGAGCCCTGGGGGCTGTGCGGCCGTCCTGCCCGGCCTGTGCGCCTGAGTCGCCTGCTCCGCGTCCCGTGAGGAGCCAGAAGTGGAGTCCCTGTGAAGTCAGTGTGTCCCCTCCGCAGCCTCGACCAGCAGACCCGGCCACCGCCAGCGCGGGGCCCCGCGGCTTAGTCCCTGATGTCACCCTTGACTCGCACACGTGCTGAGACTTTGGGAAAACACTGAGGAAAATGCATTTTAGCTTGTCAGTGTCTTCTGAGAGCGGCCTGTTCAGTAGCGCAGTGGCCTTTAAATCCCATAAATGCAGCGTGTGTGACCGACTGACGCAGCGTGACCGACTGACGCAGCATGCATGACCGACTGACGCAGCGTGCGTGACCGACTGATGCAGCGCAACCCCTGTGACATCGCGGTCAGCAGCTGGGGGGTGCTGAAATGCCTTCTGTAGGATGTTTACCTTTTTCTTTCTTTTTTCAGCTTTGTCAGGGAACAATTCCGCCTTTTGAGTGGCTCGCTCTGACCGAGCAGCCGAGCACTGACAGTAAAATTTAAGTTGGCGCGTCTTTCCAGAGAGTACGGGGTTGGATGAAAGGGGTGGGGGTTTAGGGAGCAGCAGTGGACAACTTTTGACGAGGCGGCGAAGGACGGTGTTGCTGGGGTCAGGCCTGTTTCCTGTGCGTGTGCTCTTTCTGTCTGCGTAGGACACGGTGTTCTTTAAATGCGCACATAGGCCCCGTGAAGGGCGGAGAGAGGTGCTGAGTGTGCAGCACCCACTGGGGGTCTCGGGCACAGCGAAGCCTGGCCACACACAGGCGCCCTGGCCACCCCTGGCTTCAGGGTCACTGAGGAGACATGTCAAGGGATGTCCCCAGTGCCCTTGCAGCGGACAAGCCGCCAGCCCGTGGGCAGGGACGTCAGGCTGCTTCGCACGTGCCCGGTCCCGGGAGCTGCCACGCAGGGCCACTGAGTGCTAGTGCGGCCTGTTCATTGTCTTTTCGCCTGGCCAGGCGCCCTTGACCGTGGCCGTTTGCACCCTGAGCGATGTTTAAGGTTCACCCACCTCAGTTCACCAGGGGAGCAGGGGAGAGGATCTGTCAGGTCCTTTGGCCCACAGAACCACGGAGAAACAGCAAACTACCTAAACCAACAATTTGCGAAAGAGAAAATGCAGATGGATGAAAAGCATACGTAAGGAAAAATGTTTCTCGAAGCTCCTTACAGGACTAGGTTGCGTTTTAAATCAGGATTCAGATGCCAATTAAAGCAAGATCATCTCCTATCAGAACAGACCCTTATAACCTAAAACTACGGGGTAGGTGAGGGGTGGTGACGCCGGCGTCCTCCACAGCTGGCAGGGCGCAGCCACTGCAGAAAGCGGTTTCGACAGCATGCATCAGGGTTTTTTAAATTGTTCATGCCATCTCTGTGCATAAACTCAGTGCATCAAGAGACCCTTAAAAGGATCCAAACCCTAAGGACCAGTTTTCCCCCACAAGTTAGCTCCTGGACAGTTAGGGAAGAGTCCCCTGCAACACGCCAGGCCCCGGGACTGTGGCAGCTTCCCCCGCAGGCCGCTGGGCCTGAGGGACAGCCAGGCGGTGGCCGCTCTCAGGAAGGGCACGCTTGCTCTGTGCAACCTGCCCCCGGGGACTCCCGGCCTTTCCCACGTCAGCCTGATGTTAGCAGATCGCCGTCTGTCTCCGCAGCCTGGAACCCCAGCCCGGGGTCTGGGAGGTGGCGCCGGGCGGCGGGGGCACAGCCCGGTGGCCTCTGCCGCCTACTGAACAGCCCTCTCCCTCCTCTCTCCCTCCTCCTCTTCCCTCTGCTGTTTCCTCCTCCATGTTATCTTCAGACTGGTATCTTTCAGGCCTGGGAGCCCTGCCCCTCCACGCGCAGCCGCTGGTCGGTGCGGACCGGGTGTCCCCCTCCATCCACAAGCTGCGGCAGCACCGCCCGCTGGGGCGCACGCAGTCGGCACCGCTGCCGCAGAACGCGCAGGCCCTGCAGCACCTGGTGATCCAGCAGCAGCACCAGCAGTTCCTGGAGAAGCACAAGCAGCAGTTCCAGCAGCAGCAGCTGCACATGAGCAAGGTGGGTCTGTGCGCGCCGCGGCCTCGCTGCTCGGCGTCCGCCCTCCCCACCTCGGGCGAGGCCGGGCGGCGCCAAAGAGAAACGGCGAACACGCGCTCTGGCCGTGCACGGAGCTGGGCAGGGGCTGCTTTGCGGGACGGGGCTCGGGGCAGTTCACCTGCAGCAGGAAGCCCCGGCCAGGGCTGTCCCTGTCCCCGTCAGCAAGCATAAGTGCAGCGGGACCGCCACGTGCACAGGACGTGCTTGCATCAGAGCGTGGCGTGTTGTGCTTAGGCGGTTAAGCGGTTTTCTCCTTGGGTCTGCGAAGGCCATGTACTCAGTGTGTCTGTGAGCAAAGCCACAGCCCAAAGCCCCAACTGTGCAAGAGCGTGGAGTCCCACAAGCACGTGTTCTAGTCACACGGTGCTCATAGCATGATTGCTTGTCGGGGGAACGCTGTCAGCGGCGGAGTCGGGCCCAGGGCAGCCCACGCAGGTCTGCGTCCCTGCGGAGGTCCCGGGAGCCACTCGGGTCGGGTCTCAGGAGGGAGGAGCAGGCAGGTGGTGCTGGGATGCTGGTTCACAGGGAAACAGAGTCTGAATGTGCTGTTATCAAATGCTGACGTTCGGCGTGAGGCATCTTTAGTATTAGAGTGAGATGTGAGCTGTTCTGAGAACAGCCCAGCAGTTCCTCCACAGGCTACACACACGGCCAGGTGGCCTGCAGCTCTGCAGGAGCTGGACACAGGTGTGCACAGAGCCCACCCCTGACAGTCACAGCAGCATCACCCGTGATAGCCACGCCCTGGAGACAGCCCAGCTGTCCACGCAGTGAGGGACGGTCAGACAGACGTGGCCTGCCCGTGCTGGGCGACGTCATTCCACCCCGAGAGGGAGTGAGTCCCACACGTGCTCCCATGTGGAGGAGCCTTGAAAACACTGTGCCCAGTGCAGTAGGCCTGTCACAAAACCACATAGGACACGCTTCCATTCACACGCGTGTCCAGAGCAGGCAAGGTCTGCAAGACAGGAAGCAGGTCAGTGGTTCCCGGGGCGGGGTGCCGTGGGGAAACAGGGCGCGACGGCCCGCGGGCACTGAGCTTCCTTTAAGGATGATAAAATCATTCTAAGATTAGACTATGTCGATGGTTGCACAACTCTGAAGTGTGCTAAAAACGGCCGAATTATATAATTTAAAAGTGTGAATTTTATGGTATGTGAATTACATCTCAGTCAAGTCGTTACAAGAATAGAGGCTGAGATGGTGGGGGGAGCGTGGGGGGACTTGGAGAGGCCTGGCGGGTGTGGGAAAGGACAGGTCGTTTCCCGACGGCGTCTTTGCCGCGGGCTCAACCCTGGCTTTGGTGGGCCTGGTCCCGGGGCCTCTGTCCTCAGCAGGGCCGGGTCTCCTGCCGTTCCCTGAGGGACGTAAGGATGAGGGAGGAGAGAGGTTTCCTGGCACGAGCGGACAGGATCCCTGTGCAGGTGCGGGGGTGCGTGAGGAGGGAAGCCCCCCCACATATCTGTCACCTTCTCGGCGGGGGGGGGGGGGAGATGGCGCTGCGTCTAGCCGCCCTGACCAGGGCATCCTCAGCGCCTCGCTCCCGCCAGGTCCACCAGCCCTCCGGTACCAGCCCAGAGGGGTGTGCTCAGCCGCCCGGTGGCCGAGGGCTCCCGCTGCATGGTGTCCAGGACGGCGGCTGCTGTGGGGATGGGAGCCGGCTGCAGCCCAAGTCCGTGCCCGGGTGTTCTCCGTGGCAGGGACGGGGCATGTGGCAGAGGACACCACCCCCGGGGCCTGGCTCCTGCATGGCAGGTGCCCACCGTGCGCTGCCAAGTAGATGCACCCACCCCCAGGTCCCCCTCGGCCCCACAGGCCTGGGCGCCAGACGGCGCGGCGCGTCAGAAGTGGGCGCCGGCAACCCCCTCGCCGGGACAGGGAGGCACCGGGCGTGGGCGAGACGGGAGCCTGCCAAGTGCCGGTCCCCGCGTGTGAAAGCGCTCGTGCTCGCCCTTCTCGTGCCTGCTCGGGCTGTTAGCTTCATTGTGTCATCATCCGAGTAACAGGTGGGAGGTTTGAGGGAGACAGGAAACACCTATTCGCATGTGGCGTATGTGGCGTGCTCCTGAAAGGCGCGATTCAGAGCCGGGTAATCTCACCGGATTTTGTTGCGTGATTGATAAGTGGCAGCGGGTGACAGTTGATGGAAGCGTTTGTACAGTGTTTTCCTGAGACGCGCAGGAAGACGGGGTCTCACCCAGCTCCGCCCAGCACTGACGCTCCTGCCGTTACTCCCGGGGCGATGCTCCCCGGGCTCGTCCCCCGAGGACGTCTGCCCAGCTCTGGCAGCTGCGTGGAGGCAACGCCACCTGCACCGCGGCTGCTCGAGTCCCGGCCTGCCGCGCGGTCGCCCCAGCAGCGTCACTCAGAGAAGACCGCCCGCAGCCAGGCGTGTCCACTCCAGTTTTCCCGAGGTCCTTGCCGGGAGAACTGCCCCATCTGGCTCAGAAAATGCTACGAGGCAGATAAGACCCCCGAGCATCCCTCAGGCCCGTGCGGGGACGGTGGCCGGGCTCTCGGGCTGCGCGTTAAGAGCCTGTTGTTGGTGTCCAGGTCCTTGTAAGCAGCTGTGTTTAATAAAGGTCTGCTGTGAGAAGGAACTTTCTGGAGAATGCATGCCGCACAGACAAGTGGAGCTTTTGAACCCAGAAGTGAAACTGCCCTCTGGTCTGTGTCTGCCGGCCGCGTCCCGCCCTGACCGAGGAGTGTCGGCTCTGTGTGCGGTGGGAAAGGTGTAGCCAGCGGTACGCCCTTTTCTTCCTCTTAGGAAAGGACGTTCGGAGGCTTCTTTGACCCCAGAGCAGTAGGTCATCCTGCGGAAGGCTCCGCACAGCGACTCGGACGCCACGCGGTGCCCTGGCCCTGTGGGCTGGGGGCTCGGTCCGTGTTCCCAGGGGTTGGATGTGGTTCCCTTCATAGTGACATTCTCGGTTTTGAATGTGAAAATTGGGCTCACGTTCTGGGTGGTCCCATTTTGAGTGTGTCTCGCAGTTTTTAAGTACTGGCCGTTTACCAGTTTGGTTTTGGCCCTGAGCTGACTTTTTTAAAATGTATTGTTCCAAGTGTGGCCGTGCGTCTGCTCTGACTTAATTGATAACAGGGGCTATCAGTGTCCAAAAGGCCAGCGGGCTGCAAAGAGCTGATTTGTTTGTGTTTGCCGCTGCCACGTCGCTGCCATGTTGCCGCGGCAGGCTCCCTCCCGAGGCCAGCTCCACAGCGTCTCCCCAGGCCACAGCCTGGCCAGTGCGAGGCAGAGCTGGATTTCGCAGTGGGAGAGAGAGAGCCAGGCTTTGTCCATGTCCGATTCCGGGAGGCCGGCCACACACGCGCCCGCGTCAGTGCAGCGAGGGCTGTGACGCGGGTGGCTGCTGCCTTGGCAACGCCCTCCGTAGGACCTGGCACAGCCACGGCCACGCCTTGGGCCTCTGGGGTCCTTTGCCTCAGCCGAGCTTCTCTGTTCTGGATGCCCCAGGTGTCCTGACTTCTCCAGAGGGGTCCCAAGGCCTCCGCCCTGGCGGGGAGACGTGGGAAGTGGGCCCCGTGAGGGTGCCCCGGCCCACGCTGCCACGCTCCTCTGCCTGTCCTTGTCCTCAGCACAGCCTTGCTCCCAGGCCACGGCCACCGCCCACTCTTCCTCCTCCGCCGCAGCCCGGGCGCAGACCCTCCCAGACGGGCTGCACAAGCAGGGTCCCTGCTCCAGGGAAGCGCCCTAAGAGCATGGGGGCGGGGAGCCACACCCCCAGGCAGACCTGGGAGGCGAGGCCGCGCTTTCCTGGCCCTGCAGGCGCGAGCACCGTGGTGTGTGGGACGGTGAGTGGGAAACTGGCAAAAGTCCAAGGCTCTTTCGTGGCCAGCCCTTAAGCCCTCCCGCCACCACATGGAGGGACGTGGAGCGCGCCTGGCGACGGCCTGCTCACGTCGGGCAGCCAGTGCCACCTGCCCACACGGCCTCGGGGAGCTGAGCCCGTCCTGCATCCTCTGCGCCCGGGCGTCCTCCCCAGCTCCACGCCGCCTTCTCCAGAGCTTTCTCCGAGTTCTCCTTCCAGAGCCCTGCACTCCTTGCTGTCCTCCAAAGCACTTTGCTGTGACAGCCTCCCAGCAAGCCTCCCACAAGCCATGTCCTGCCACCCTCGGACCACACCAGGCCCTGGGGGAGCGGCAGGAGCTGAGAGTGTCGGGGACCGTGTGCGGAGCGGTCCCATAAGCTGAGACTCGGGTGCCAGGTGCCAAGGTACCCTGTGAGACGCAGCCTCACGTGGCGCTGGGCACGCGCAGGGACAGCAAGTCCCACCAGGTCCCCTGTCCTCCCTGTCCCCTCCCAGCAGGCCTTGGGAGACTCCAGTGGACACTCTGATGTCACCATCAGAGTTCGGGGGTCAACTGTATCAGATGACACCAGGGTCCCCCGCCCGTGCTTGTGGCCTTTGGTGCTTCAGCCCTGCTGCTCCCTGCAGCTCCAGCGTGCTCCAGTCTGCGCTACGTTCCACTGTCCACCTTGTCCCCGTCGGAGGCCTCCACGACCCCATCCACCTGGGGGGTGTTCGATGCGTAGCTGGTGCGTGCCGTGTGGAGGAGTCGGGGATGGTCCCTCCTCGTGTGAATTGCAGGCTGCTAGGAAGGTGGATGGACACAGGGGCAGCTGCAACCCTGCAGGAAATGCCGTGCTGGGGACGGCAGAGGGCCACAGGAGGGTGCGGAGGGGTCGCCTCGCCCCCGTTCGGAGGATCAGAGGAGCCTTCTGGAGAAAGCAGCATGCGCTGGAGGCCTCCGGAGCCGCAGGGCGTGGCAGGGGCAGAGGAAGGGGAGAAGCGTGGCTGGGGGCGGGGAGGCTCCAGGTGAGCCCGGCCAGATGGCAGAGGAGCCCGCCCGGGAGGAGCACTCGGGGCTTTCAGCAGGGGGCTGCGAAGTCAGCTGACCATCTGAAAGCTCGCCCTCAGCACCGCTTGGAGGCAAGGTGGGAGGGTCGAAGCTGGAGGCCACGGCTGCAGTCCAGGCAAGAGGGGCCCGGGGGCAGGCTCGGGAGAGGCGCTTAGGTGAGCAGTGTGCGGCGGTGCTGGGCTGCGCGGGAGCAGGAGGCACAGGGTGCGACTTGGCGGCTGGCTGGGGGAGGTCCCGTTGGCCAGGAGAGGTGGAGGCAGATGGCAGAGGCTTGGAGGAGGCTGCCGAGTTCAGTTTGCGCCGGCCATGCTAGGGCCCGGCTGAGCCGAGGTATCTCGTGGGCCGTCAGCACAGGAGCCGGCCCAGGACCGCGAGACTGGGGCGTGAGCGGGCAGGGAGGTGGGCAGGGGCCAGACGGAAGCACCTGCCGCCTGCTCCACGCAGAGGCCACGGGGGGAGGTCGTGGCGTGTCCCCGGGGTCGAGCGATAGGTGCCGTGGACACAGGTCTCCTTGGCTGGGTGTTGGGCGGAGGATTTCTCTCGGCAGCTGCGGCTGCGAGGTCGGCACTGGCCTGTCCCCTCACACGCTGCCTCAGCAGTCGGGGACGCCTGCACCATGCTTCGCGCGTCTCCGTGCCTGACCCCGCAGGAGTGCCGGGTGCACGCCAGATGCCAGTGTGTCCTCCCTGGGCCCGGCGGGCGTAATTTCCTCAGCACCACGGACAGCGCCCGGGTCTCTGTCCCGTGGGACGCGAAGGCACCTGCTGGCCTCGGTTTCAGGCGGCAACGTGCCGGCGGCATCCTTTGCAGTTTGCGCGTGAAGCGTGGTGTTCGCGATGAGCCCGGCTGCCCTGGATCACGCTGAATCTCGTTGTCACTCGGGTTGCAGATCATCCCCAAACCGAGCGAGCCGGCCCGGCAGCCCGAGAGCCACCCCGAGGAGACGGAGGAGGAGCTGCGGGAGCACCAGGCCCTGCTGGACGCGCCGAGCCTGGACCGGCTCTCGGGGCAGAAGGAGGTGCACGCGCTGGCCGGCGTGCAGGTGAAACAGGAGCCCATCGAGAGCGACGAGGACGAGGCGGGGCCCGCGCGGGAGGCGGAGCCAGGCCTGCGCCCGCCCACGGACCAGGAGCTGCTTTTCAGACAGGTGGGCGAGGGCGGGGGCAGGGCACCAGGAGCCAGGTACACGGTGGCCACCCACGGTGCCCACGTCCAGCGCCCTCTGCACAGTGACCACGGAGGGCTGAGGGCTTCCTTCGCTGCCCTGGCCAGAGCCTGGTCCTCCCGTCCCGGCCAGTGAGGGGCACACGTGGTCTCTGCCGCATTGGCCGGACCTGGGATACCACACGTGTGCCCACTCTGGGTGCTGATGTGCCTGCTTCCTGCCAAGCACAGGCCCCGGATTCCCTAGGGATGGGCTTCCTTCAGGTCTGTAGGCTGCAAATTAACACAACATCCACGTGTTAGCAGGACTTGGCATAATCGCTAAAGGTAAGTAAAGGGAGATTGATTCATTAATTGATCAAAAAGGTAGGCAGGGTTTGATCAGAAGCCAGGACCTTTCGGGGCCAAGTAGTTGCTGGTGACCAGCCTTATAGATCAATAAAAGGATGTGATTTGGGGACCCAGAGCCAGTAAGGTTCCAGGGCACTGACACACGATAACCAAACTTACAAGAGACTGATGAATAAATCCAGGGAATGATTTAATTTCCAGTGAAAAAATAAAACTACCAAGTCAGCAGAAATGCATAGGACAGTTGGGCAGCAAGTTGGTGCCGTTGGGGAGGTTGCATTTCCCCAGGGACGGAGCCCGGGGAGCCAGAGCAATGGAACTGGATCCTGTGCACAGGCAGTGGGGCTGGACGCCTGCGCACTGCGTCTGGGGCGCGGGAGCCACGGGCGCGTTCTCTCCTCTCTCGCTGGGCTTCACGCCAGCTGACCCGGTGACCTCCTCCCCAGCTCCGTGACAGCTCAGGCTTGTACTCGACACCGTGTCTCCGCCTGCCCTCGTAGCCCCTCCACAGACAGGGACGGAGTGACTCTGCAGCAGACCGCTTCATGATTTTTTGAAAAAGAAAAAACAATGGGGTCTTGCTGTGTTGCCCAGGCTGGAGTGCAGTGGCGCAGTCATAGCTCACTGCAGCCTGGAACTCCTGGGCTCAGCCTCTCAAAGTGGTTGGATTATGGGCATGGGCCACTGTGCCCAGCTAGACTGCCTCGTCCTCATCTAAAGTTTAAAATGTTTGCACCTTGTGGATGGACACGAAGTCTCGTGCCCCGGGAGCGCTGGGCCCAAATTGGCAACACACGGGCAGCGCTCAGACGTCCCTGGAGGCTGCGTGGCCGGGGCAGGCCACCCTGTCCTTGTCCCTGGAGGCTGACTTGATGATGCCTTTTCCAGTTGTCATTCACAGGGTGGCCCGTGTCTGATCTCTGGGGTCACTTCCTCTGTCCCCAGGCACTAAACAATACCGTGCGGGGTCCGGCAAGCACTTAGTGAAGCCGCTGGCCTGTCTGGCGTAGACGCACGGGGTGCTGCTCCGAGCCCGAGCCAGGAGCTCCTTCCGTGTCGGGGCCTCGCAGGTTCGGAGGTGGCAGATCTGCCGTAGCTGAGACTCAGTGCGCTGTCGCTACGCCGACAGGAAGTTTTCCAGCCACTTAAGTGAATTTTTAAGGCTGGTTTCTTACAGATCAGCGTTTGCTTACGACAGAGAGGCATGGTATAGCCAAGCATGAGACAGTTACTAGAAACACGTATTTTCTGCACTCTCTGAAGAGAATAAGCAGAACTGTCCAGCAGGGGAACTTGGCGGTACATCTGGCAATTTGCAGAAGTGAGCGTGCAATGGGGTATCAAATTTTTTTAAAAACAAAAACTATACGTATTGGAGGCCAGTTGGTCCTCAAACCAGGTGTGGCCCATGCAGGTGCCCAGGAGGGCCCCAGGGGGGCTGCGCTGCTCCCCCTCTGCTGCCTAAAGGCAGGAAGGTCAGAGCCAGACGGGAAGCTCCCTCTTCCCCATCTCGGAGGCGCAGGCGGGGCCCTGTGCCCATCTGGAGCTGGTTTTCCAAAACCGCAGAACTTATTCATCTAAACTGAGGCAGGACCCGAAGGGGAGTCCAGGCCGGGGCTCCGCGTCCTCCGCAGCCGTGCGGTGTGGACGCTGTGCCGCCGCCCTAGCTGGCTCGGGAGGTCTTGGAGGAAGCATCCTCTGCTGGCCACGGAAGGAGTGGCTCCGTGGCAGAGGCCACCCTGAGTCCACCCCACCTCCCCGTGGACGCGCACCCAGCCTGTGTCTGGTGTCCCACGGGGGCTCCTGTCCCTTAGCATGTCCCAGGCCCCGCTGGGTGGCCGCCTCCCATCCGTGCACCACGCAAGCCCCAGCCTCTCAGGGAGGCGCCCACACCCACCAGGCCTGCCCCTCGCGGCCCAGGTGTCCTGCGCTGGGCCCTGGGCCTGCGGAGGCTAAGTGGAATGTTTCTTCTTTCCATCTGCACAAGGGCGTGGGGGACGGTGGCCGCAGGGGAGGGCAGCAGCGAGTGAAACAGCGTTAGCGTTTCCACATCTGCGGTTTGCTCTCTCACCCCAGCGTGGCACGCAGAGGGGGTGCTCTTGGTCACAGCCCGGCAGGGACGGCGGTTTGTGCTTCGCTCACTCTGTGCCCGTGCTGTTGCAGAATGGCCCTCCCGTCCCCGCAGCCATGTGGACCCCTGTGCTCCCAGGTGGACTAGGCAGGGCCAGCCGCACCCAGGGAGGCCCGGCACCCCCACCCGCCCAGCGCCTCCTCCCCACCTGCCGAGAGCTGGTCACAGGGCCCCGCTCCCCTCCCGCCACCCAGACCGTTCCTCCGTGGGTCGGCACCTCCTCAGAGGAGCCCTCCTTGATTCCCGCGCTGGGCCGTCATCCCTGCCCGCCCTGCCTTGGCGCAGCATGGCGGTCTCGAATGCCGTTGCTGGCAGAGTTCCCTGCGGGTCGGCTCAGTGTGCCACGGGCAAGGCCAGCCCCCGAGGGCGGGGCCAGTCCCCGAGGGTGGGGCCCGTGCTGGCCCTTCCTGGTTCTGGCCCCGCCCGGGCAGCCCAGCCCACAGGGAGGGCCCCTCCCCCGCAGCTGTTGCCCGAGTGACCGTGGCCTGCAAGTAGACGAGCGGATCACAAGGGGACACACGCGGCCCCGCGTCCACGGGCAGGCGGCGTGTCCCAGCCGTGACCGGCGCGTTCTCCCCGCAGCAAGCCCTCCTGCTGGAGCAGCAGCGCATCCACCAGCTGAGGAGCTACCAGGCGTCCATGGAGGCCGCCGGCATCCCCGTGTCCTTCGGCGGCCACCGGCCCCTGTCCCGGGCGCAGTCCTCCCCGGCGTCCGCCACCTTCCCCGTGTCCGTGCAGGAGCCCCCGGCCAAGCCGAGGTTCACGACAGGTAACGCGCCGGCCTCCCCATGGCCGGGGGGTGGGGGAGGCCACGTGCCACATGCCCACATGGGCCTGTGGGGCTGCTCTCCGGGGCCACGCTGGGTGCAGGGACAAGCAAACCGGTCACCAAGGGCCCCCTTCCCACTCCGCACCCCAGATTCTATTACTCTGGGGTCCCGTCATGGGCTCAAAAGCCCCCGTTCTCTTTCCCAGAGAACCGTGGTCTCCTCCAGGGGACAGTCCCCGACCACGTGGGGGACTGCGTCGGGGCTTCCCCTCCAGACTGGGCAGGAACAGCGAGCTTGCTTTTTCACGCACCCCGTCCCTTGCACCGGGCCTGCGTCAGCGGCCCTGACTTGAGGCCCCAGTGACGCACTGGTGTAATTTGTGGACTGACCAGTTGTCAGTTGTACAAGAGCGCAGCTCAGAGAGACCCTGGGGTCCCGCCTGTGCTGTCCCTCAGGGCGCCTGTCCCCACCCCGTGGGCCGCAGGCAGGGATGCTGCTTTTGCTCGAAAGCTGTCTTGCCAGGATCAGGGCGAGCGCTCGGCGGGCGGGCGGGCGGGCGCCCGTGGCCCAGGCACAGGCAGGGCGGTCTGGGCGCGTGACCCTGGGGCTGGGGAGGGTGCAGCCCCGCCAGCCTGCATGGTGGGGAGGAGGGACGGCAGCGCCTGCCTCTGGCAGAGTCTGCCTCTGGGGACAGGCAGGGACGCGGGGACAGCCCTGCCCGTTGTTGTGATTTACTACTTGATACTGAATAACACTGTTTTGACATACTAAGAAAAAAGTGTGAACACAGGATAGCTCCATCCTTCAAACAGTTCTCGCAACACGTCTCGCCTGTCTGTACTCTGCACACGCTGTTCTGCACTCTGTGAGGTTCTCCTTTTCAGGTCCTAGGAGGATGCCAGTCGTGTTCAGAGAAAGATTTCAGTAGTGATTATTCAGAAATTAAAATGATGCTTCTCAGGAAGAAAGGTAGAGAAAAAACTGCAGCAGCTCACAAAATCATGTGACCCTCCGTGGTGGCCTCTCCATGAGTCCTTGGCCACTGACCAAGATATTTATGTGTTCCTGAAAGAACACGGCTCAGGCGAAGGGGACCTCGGAGCCACGCCAGCGGGACCCTTGCACCAGCCTGCCCGCCCGGCCGGTCGGCGGGGCTCCTGGGGGGCCCGCTTTGCGGTGGCCTTTCTCAGTCCGTCTCTTTCAGCTTATACGGCAGTGTACACGCACTGTAAACAAACAGGTGTGATGGGAGCCCCGAGAAGATGCCTTTTGCCCCGTCCCGCCCCGGTGGAAGCCCCCGTTAGTGCCTAGGTTTCAACCTCCCAGATCGATTTCCAGGCAGAGCCAGACAGACAGACGGACACAGACACCTTCTGCTGAGCCTGTACTTTCTGATAATGCTCCACCTGCTCGCAGCATCCTGCCACGCCTGTGCACGGCGACGTAGCTCCTCTGTGAGCCGCCTGGCACCTGGGTGGCCTCGTCGGCTGTGGGGACCTGTGCAGCTCCCCGTCCCTGAGCTCCGGTTCTCTGTCTGTAAAGGGATGTCGACGCACAGAGTCCAGCCACGCGCTCAGTGAAGACCAGCAAACGCTTTCTTGCCGTGGTGCCTCTGTGCAATGGGCAGTCCAGTTCATGGTGCTGGTGGCCATTTGGTGGTTTATACACATGCACACACACGCACACACACGGTGGGCAGTTCGTGTCCATACATAGATGTGTGCCTTGCCATCTCAGATTCTTGCACACACCCTCATGCCTTTACGCCACGGTGTGCTGGTCGTGAGCATCCGTGTGTTCAGTCCTGGGGCCTGCACCTGCCCAGCCGCTTTTTCACCAGAAACCCCGCCCCCAGCACTGCTTCGCCAGCCAGCCCAGAGTCCCCCAAGTGCAGGGAACTGACTCCCGTTAGCCTGACTCGTGAGAGACAGAGCCAGAAAGTATGGGAAGTGATGTGCACAGGGGGCCAGTCCTCTAGCTGGGCCCCGCAGAAGCAGGATCACCGTGAACCGCAGCTCAGCCTGATTGGGTGGCGCTGCCTCCGTGCCCGGTACGGGAGCGGAGATGGGGAGAGTCGCTTTCTGTGTCAGACGCATAGAAGTGCTAGATAGAGCGCGTCCCCCTGACGCCAGAGCCCACGCTTTGCTCGGCTCGCTCTGCCCTCTCAGCCTGGACAAGCACACACTGGCCGACAGATGCCCCTTGCCAGGGACTTGCCTGCCTTCCCCGTCACAATCCTGGAGTCCCGGGTGTGTAAGGAAAGGACAGGGGGCAGCCATCCTGCCCAGTGTCACCAGGCGCTGACCTCTCCCTAGTGGGTGGGGCCTGGCAGGCACAGTGGCTGTGGACCAGCACGTCCTGGTGGGGCCACCTGTGCGTCCCTCCCAGCTCCAGGCGGGCCAGGCATGGCCCCCTTCACTGCAGGCCACATGGTCCTGCCGTGCAGAGCGGCACCCGTCACCGCAGTCTGAACGTGCCACCCTTTCTCCACCGTAAAGCCCCGGCCACTGGCCGCTGGTCCTGGGCTGTTCGGGTGGCCTCCCGCTGCGGCTGCTGCCCGGGGGCCGGCAGCGCTGGCTCTCGTCACATCCGTGTTGGGTTCATGTCAGCTAGACCTGTGCTTCTGTGCTTTTGTTCGCTGTGTTTCACACGTGTATCCAGCAACTCCGGAGGATTCTAAGGGCAGGACCCAAGTGCTTTGTTTCTTTTGACTCTCGAGTACCTTGGACAGTTCTCCGTCCACCAGAGCTACTGGGGACAGTAGCTGGCCCAGAACCAGACAGGCTTAGGTTGTAGAGACCAGAATCGCTCACTGCAGACGTCAGCCCAGGCCTCAACACGGGGCCCACAGGAGGCTCAGCCCCTGGGTCTTGCTGGGGGTTCCCGCTCGGCGAGGGACAGGCCCGGCCGCCTCTGTCTCGGAGTCTTGGTGTCTTCCTGAAGACTTGGCCTGGCCGCCGTCTCCTTCTGGGGAAGCGGCTCTGCTGCTGGCAGGTCCCCGGGCAGCCTCTGACTCGGTGTCTCTGCCCCACCCAGGCCTAGTGTACGACACACTGATGCTGAAGCACCAGTGCACCTGCGGCAACACCAACAGCCACCCCGAGCACGCCGGGAGGATCCAGAGCATCTGGTCCCGCCTGCAGGAGACCGGCCTCCGCGGCAAGTGCGAGGTAACGCGGCAGGGCGGGGTCACATGCAGCTTCAGCCATCACTCAAGGTGGCTTGATCCACTGTGCCGATTCTCATGCTCTTGCAGGGCCCTGGCAGGTGGAGTTTCTGGGTTGTGATGACCTGCAAGGGCTGAGGGGTGGGGACCGGTGAGCACTTTCCTCCATCGGGACCACCGAGCGGGCGGGCACTTCCGCCCAAGCCCACGGCCTCCCCACAGGAAGCTGCGCCCTCCCACCCCTCCCGCCCCGTGCCCCTTTCTGTCACGCTGCTGCGCCCCCGACCAGCGTGTCCTCGTGTCCACGGCTGTCCCCGTTTGCCTTCTCGCCACCGCCCTGGAGAGGGAGCTCCTGCCAGGCTGCCAGGACACGCCATCCGGAGGCTTCAGGGAATGTCAGACTCTGTCTCTGATGGGGCCTGTCGGCTTTTCCGCAAAGCAGTGTTCGCTTGTTAACGCCCCACAGAGCTGTCCTGAGCGCAGGAGGGTCGCCCAGGCCTCGGGTCACTCCCCAGGATGGTTAAAGAGCCGGGGTGCCGTGGGCAGCACGGGGTGAAGTTGCAGACGTAGGTTGGGCTGGGTTGGTCTGAGCAAGGCTCACGCACATGGCCCCACCCCCTCCCGCTCCGCAGAGTCACATGAGGACGTTTCGGAGCCGCGGGGTCTCTGGCTGGTCCTCATTTTCCCTGGCCGGCGGGGATGGTCGGGACTGTGCCTGCTCTCAGACAAGGATGCGAGGCCCCCACTGACAGGGACCGGGACTCGCTCTGCCCAGACCCGCAGCAGTGGCCTCCCGGGCCCATGAGGCAGGAGGGCTTAGCCCAGCGGTGTCCTGGCCCTGCCCTGCCCTCTGCCTTGCAGGCGGCTCTCCCGGGGTGGGCTCATGGGGCGGTTAAGTTCTGGGGGTGGGGGTGGCCAGGCCCTGCACACCCCCCGAGGGCTCCATTCTCTGGGAGCCTCTGGCCCTGGGCAAGCTGCCCTTTGCTCGTGGGGCTGGCAGCGCCTGTCCCCAGCATTTGGGACCGCAGTGCCCTGCCCTCGCCAGTGCCGCGTGGAGACCCCTCTGTCCCCCCACGCCAGAAACCCCGCCAGGCTGGCGACGGCGCACGGGTGGGCAGAGCGTCCACGTCCACTCCTCGCACAGCCCCAGGCGCCCGCCGGGGCCGGGCCGAGCACGTGTGGCAGAGACGGGCGAGCTCGTCCTGGAGCCCTCCGAGAGCCTGGCCCCGCCACAGCCCGTCCCCTCCTCTCCAGAAGCTGGGAGGTTCTGGGACAAGTCAGTCGTGGCTCACGTGACCCCAGTTTCCTTCGCCAGCTCTCTTGGGGACACACAGGTCTCAGGGGAGGGCTGCAGAGTCAGGCACACGGAATCCCGTGCTGGGGAGGAGCAGCCGGTGACGCGAGGCCAGGACGGCTGCGCCACTGGGGGGCAGCATCGCCCAGCGGACCCGCTGCAGGGCCCTCTCTGTCTCCGCCCTCCACAGGACCAGACAGATGCCTGCTCCCCTCTGGGGGCTGCCCCAGCCCCCCCAGGCCCGGTTCCCCACCGCCTGCTTCCTTGTCCCTCTCTGCTTCTGCCTCTCTCCTCCCTGCGAGGGTCTGCACAGGCGGGGGACTCAGGCGTAGTTTGTTAGCCGGAAAAGCAAACAGGAGCAGATAGGAGGGAGGACGTGAACGCGCAGGGAGAGACAGAGGCCCTCCCTGCCCCTCCCCCGCCTGCCCTTGGTGCCGAGGCTGGCAGAGGCTCCCCAGGCGTCGGGCAGTGGGACCAGACAGAGCCGGGCAGGACCACAGGGGCGGGAGAGCTGGGGGTAGACAGGGCGGGGGACGCGACCATAGAACAGCAACGCTGACCCCAGCCCCAGACTGTTCTCAGAGCCGGGGCAACCTCACTGCAGCTGCGCCTCCCCGGCACCGCCGTCTGTAGCTCAACCCACGGGAACAGGGTCAGCTACCAGCAGGGGCCTGTGGGGCCCAGCGCCCACCTGGGCCTCCCGGGTGGCAGAGCAGAGGGTCCACAGGTGCTGGACACAGACTATCAGGGGCCCCAGCAAGAGGAGACGGGTGGATGAGGCCCTTGGGCCCCCAACCACATGGAGGCCACAGTGAGGCTGGAGCCCAGGCCTTGGGGCCAGGACCTCATGGCCAGTGCCCTTCCTCTGGACAGACAGCTGCCAGGGGGTCCTGAGGGTGGCTTCTCTCCTAGCACTGCTGTGTGGGCGCTTGGCCCTGTGGGGAAGGACGGGAGTGGGCTGGGAGGTCTCTTCTGCAAGCTCAGGACCCTCTTCTCCCCAGGGGGCCAGGCCAGCAAGACGTGGCCTCTGACCCAGCTCCTCCTTGCTTTTGCTCACTGGACAACAGCCGGTGGGAAGCTGTGGCGTGTTAGGAGCAGTTAGGGGTCCTCCCGCCAGTTCACAGGGACCTGGAAGCTTCACTGCAAACCCCTCAGTACAGGCCACGCTGTGCAGGCCCCACCCTCCACGGAGGCGTCATGGGGCCTGAGCCCCTCCTGCCCCTGTGTGCGCCCGGCTGGGTGCCCGCCTGGCCACGGGTGCGGCTGCAGGAAGTGGGGCGTGGAGGGGAAGACGTAGCAGAGACCAGGGCCACTCCGGGCATTCTCTTCCTGCCTCTGCAGCCTGGGGTTGGGGCTGTAGGGGCTTTTGCTACTTTGTCTCAGGAGTTACAAGGGAAACAGACAGGTGAGGTCAGCCTCCCAGCAGGAGCGGGCGAGAGGAGCCATCGCTAACAGCGCTTACGTGGCCTGGCGGTCACAATACCACACGGCCCTTACTGCCTCAGTGCCGCGCCTTTTCTGTCTTCGTTTTGCATATTTTGAGGATGGGCATTTTACGCTCTTTACTTGGCTTATTCTAATATTCCCCTAATTTGGAAGTTCTCCCTTTGGTCTAACTTAAAATCCCTCTTGCTGCCATTCAGACTCTAATCCAATGCAGGGATTTACATGGGGAGAGCTCACGTGGGTGCCGTGGCCTTGCTGTTCTCTCGCCTTAAGTCCAGGCTGCTCGACCTGCCCCTTCTTGACACCGCGTGGCCTGACTCCCAGGGAGTCTCCAGGCCTCTCCAAGCAGGGGCAGCCTGGACACCTGTCCAGATGGAGCTTGGCCCTGCCACACGGCATGGCTGCAGGGAAGGGAGTGCTTTGCAGGGTCATTCAGAGTGAGGGTCCCCGGGCAGCCGCCCAGAGCCCACCTGCACCCCGATGCCCCCACCCACGCAGTGCATGCCTCCCGTGTGGACACCAGCTTATGCCCCCGAAGTAGAAATGACGCTGGGTGGGAAAGGGATCATAGGCTGGTTTTCTGCCACGGGGAGTGCTTCTTAAACAAGCTAGTTCAGAAGGGAAGAGCCTGGTTTTGTGGAGCAACAGCTGAGAGAAAAGTCCCTAGAGCGGATCTCCCCTGCACAGGGTCCCTGCCCACTGCTAGGCCCACCCGCTTCCTTCTCCACCTGCATGGACGAGGCCCAGAGTGTCCTGTGGGAGAGCTCCCGCCGGGGCAGTGGAGGCCCAGAGCCTCCGCCAGCACTGGACGTGGGTAGGGCCCCAGGACACCCTGCCACGGGCGTCACGCACAGACGTGGACACTGGGGCCTGCAGGAGGTCGGTGGACATGGGCTGGGTCCCTGCCTGGTGAAAACGGGCCTGGGCCACGGTGGTGGTGGAGCCTCCGCATGGTGGCCCAGCCCTGGAGAGCCGTCTCCAGGTGCAACGTTAGCTTCAGTCTCTGTCCGAATCCACCAGCCTTTTAAAAGCTTAAGTAAACATAGTTTAAAGAAGAGTCATTTTTCTGTGAATTTCTGGGGAAAGTCTGAACACTGGCCCAGGTATCTTGATTAGAGGAACGTCCGCGGCGTAGAGAAGCGTGGCTCACCCAGGCGGCAGACCGCACCGTCTGCGGGGAGGCTGCCTCACCCTGGGGCTCGGAGACACTCACAGGTCTGGGTTCCAGTTTCCCGTGATCGTGAACTAAGTGGAGCAACACACGCTGCCTCCGTCAGTTCACCTCTATTTTAAGACCAGACCCTGGCAGTCGGAAAGCAAAGTAATAATTTGATGCCAAACCATTTATGTGACAGTGAAGGGTAGCGCACTGGAGGCTGGCATTATTTTTTTTAATGTTTTTTCAAAGCTATAATTAAAGTGTAAGCCCTCTAAAATATTTCTTAAATGTTGTGTTGGGTGATGTTGCTTTTTATTTTGCAGTAATCAAATCATTTGGGGCTTCTTCGTGTTATCAGATGGGCGATGGCTTCAGTGGGAGCTGCCGTCCTTGCAAAGGGACCGGCAGCCTCCGACATGAGCGTCCTCTCCTGTTCTGTCCCCCGCAGAGCATCCGTGGACGGAAGGCCACGCTGGAGGAGCTGCAGACGGTGCACTCGGAGGCACACACCCTCCTCTACGGCACAAACCCCCTCAACAGGCAGAAACTGGACAGTAAGAAACTTCTAGGTATTTCGAGATCTTCCTTACCTCCCGTGTTGGGTTTGAGATCACCCGAGTTTATGTGTGCAGCCCTGCGGCTGGGGTGGCTGCGGGTGTCGCCCCCAGGTCACAAGGTAAAGAGCCTGGAGAGCTGCTGGCAGACGGGAGTGCCCCGCAGCGAGGACGCTGTGTAGACAAGGGCTGAGAACCCCTGGCCTAGACGACTCTCAAAGCAGAGTGTAGACTCTGGGAGCCGATCAGGCATAGTCCCGGCTGCTGCTCAGGGCGAAAGGCTGTTGTTTTCTGGGCTCTGCCCGCCAGGCACCCCCATGTATGTGGGTGGGGAGGTTTTGGCCTCATGGAGAGGACCTTCCAACAGGAGCAGTCCTGCCTCGGGATGGGGCGAGACTCTTCCAGGGTTCGACAGCAGAGGTGGGGGGACTCCTGACAAACTCGGGGCTCCACAGGCTCCCTAGACCACGGACCCGGGGACGGGGGCTCTGCGCGCTTCCTTTGTTACTAAATAATTTCCTGCCCCGCATCCCACATACCCTGAGCCAGGCCCGTCACAGACCGCCGGTTTCGTCCCCACTCTGCGCCGCAGGGAAGGGGCCCACAGGGCTCTGCCCTGAGCACGGCCGGGAGGTGGAGAGGAGGGGCCGGGTCCCCAACACCGGGGCATGGGGCCGAGGAAAGGGCTGTGCTTGGCAGCTCCTTGCATTTCACGCGGCGACACTGAGGAAGGGCTGCTCTGGGCCAGGCGGGCAGAGCCTCACGGGGACTCTAGCGCGAGGCCTTCGTGTTCTCACTACTTGCTCGCTCACGCATTCGCGCTTGCTCACACACTCAGGCAGGCGCGCACATGGTCGCACACTGGCTGACAGCATCTTCTGCACCAGACGTCCTGTAGTCCGACAGGGTGGAAGCGGTCCCCGCCCTGGGAGTGCGTGGAGCCCTGAGGACACGTGACGCTGCTTCCTGGGTCCCCGCTGCCCTGTGGCATCTAGGCTTTCCAAAGGACACGCCCTCAGGTTTGGGGCGGCAGGACAGGAGTCTGCAGCGGCAGGTGGGCCATGGTCGGGCCTGGCAGGTGCCGGGGAGCAGACTCCGCGCCAGCGCTGGGCGGCCGCCACCGACTCAGCCCGCAGACGGCAACTGCAGAGACCTGGCCTGGGGGCAGTGAGGGGTCTCAGAAAAGGGACCGGGCCAGAGTTGACCGAGGGGCTTCTGGGCTGTGACCCCACAGTCCTAGACGGCTGCCTCCTGCCGCTGCTCCAGAAAGGCACAACGGGGTCCCTGCGCTGGGGACATCGGGTCCAGATCAGGACGGCGCCAGTCCCATCCCCCCGCCCCTCCGCTGCCAGGCTCCCGGAATGCCGGCCTTTACTATCCGGGAGACGCCTGTTCAGGGGTCTGCCCAGCCCAAGGGAACTGGCATCAAGGGTTCCCCAGAATGCAGCCCTCGAGATCCCCGATACTGGAGCCCACGCTAATAGACCCGTGTGCCCAGAGCATCCAGCCAGCAGGCCGCACGCCGCCGCGACAGAAGCAGGTGACCAGGGATTACCCGGGGCCTGGGAAGCTGCTTAGCGGGGACTTTGGGAAAGACACGGAGCCACGACAGCGGGAGGCGGGAGGCGGGAGCTGAGAAACCAGAGCTGCCCCGGCGTCTTCAGCGCCTGTGGCGGGAGAGAGAAGGTACAAGATGTCCGGAGAAGATAAAAATTGAAAACGTGATCACAGAATTAGAAAATCCACGGGCTGGAAGATGAGTTGAGCGGATCTCCCAGAAGCTGCAGCAAAAACGTGGGAAATCGGAAACGGGAGGGGAAGACCAGGAAGGCCAGAGGTCGCTGCCCGGGCGCGGAGCTTCAGAGGGCGCGGAGCGGGACGAGGCCCCAGGCCGCGGCACCCACCGACCCAGCACCCGTGGAGTCTCAGACGTGGGACAAAGACCAGCCGGGTTCCGGAGGGAGCCAGGACGCCCGGGCTCCTCAGCGCACCGGGCAGCGCCAGCTCCGCGGCGTCGCCCGCCAGGCCGTGGGCAGGCAGGAGCGTGGGGCGGGGCGTCCCGGAGAGCAGGGACTGGCGTCTCCCTTTCGAGCCATCTTCTCAAGGAGCCCCTGGAGGACGTGCTCCAACAAAGCGAAGGAGAATGGGGAGGCCGGCACCCGGGGTGGTCCCAGGGACAGCAGGCCCCTGTGGGAGCAGCCGGACCACCTGGGCAGCGTGGCCGGGAGCCAGCCAGTGGGGCTGTCCCTGTGAGATGCCACAGGCCCTTAGCAGAGGTCGGGATGCCCGTCCCAGCCGCGCAGCTCTGCCTCCCTGCAGGCCCGCTGCTGCGCTTCGGCCCCGCGGCCTCCACACTGTCGCCCTGGAGTGGGGGAGCCCTGGTGGGCTCAGGAGAGAATCCCGGCTCACACCTGCCAGGGGCTCTGCTGTCATGAGCTCTGCTCCCCGAGATGCACTGGGAACCCCAGGAGGCTGCCGGCAGAGTGGGGCCCACGACTCCCTGCGGCCTGTGTGCACTCGGAGCCGTCACCGCACGGAGGCCTTTTTGTGTCTGCTCACGGCGGGGTTTGTCCCTGCTGCTCAGCTGTTTTCCGCAGCTCGGGCGTCATGGTTTCAGGCGCAGCCCTGGGAGGTGGGACACGAGACACCAGTGACAACTGGGCAGGAGCAGGGCCGTGGGGACGCCACGCTCTTGCCTTTAGTCACACTGTTCCGTGACACGTCTGCGTGGAGCGCCTATGGACTCTCCCGTGTGCAGGCTGTCCCCGTGTGCCCCACGCACTCAGAGCCACGGGATGTCCCTGGTGCCCGGCCCCTCCCCCACATCACGGAGCAGGACTCTGGGACAGGGACAGGGCAGAGCGGGAGACTGAGCTGGCCCCGGACGGGAGCTGGCGCAGCTGTTTCCAAGGAGGGTGTGAGCACTCCCGGGGCACAGGTGGCTCCCGGGTCCTAGAGCCAGGGGTTGGTACAGGGAGAGCCGCCAATCCAAACCGCCCGTGGAGGAGCCGGAGAGGCAGAGTGCGATGCTGGCCGGCCTGGGGAAGGAGCCTGTTAGGACAGGGCAGCGTGGACGGCGGGAGGCGACCTCGGCTAGGATCTGAGTGAGCGAAGGCTGCGCAGCAGGGGGCCCAGGCCAGGCCCCTGCCCCCTCGGGATCCTCCAGGTCCTCACCAGGCGCCCCGGCTGCCTGGCATGTGCTCCAGCGAGGGGGAGGCCGCCGTGGGTCCCAAGACGGGAGGAGCCCTTCGCTGTGCCGTGAAGTCACCAGTGCTGCCACGCAGGGCTCGGGGCCTTGGAAGCTGTGGGGCGGCGGCTCTCCCCTGCACGCCCGCAGCTCCGTCTCCTTCCAGAAGGGCAGCGGCCGGGCCCAGCTGTCCCGACGCTTCGTCGTCCGTTCTCAAAGGGCCCCCCACGGCCAAGGGTCCTCGGCACGGCCGTCTCCCAGACCCAGGACGTGCCACAGGGCAGAAAGCGGCCTCCCCGTCGGAGGTGAAGGCAGGCTGGACTACACCAGCAGGAAAACATCACGGCTTTTAGCCAGTTTCAAGCTAGGTTTCAGACAGATTGCCCAGAATGAACGTGGGAAATCGGATACGTGGTGCCCTTGGGGAAAGAGCGAAGGGCAGGTCTGCGTAGCTCGGGGCTTTCTTACCAACCAGCCGCCGGCCGCTGGACGGACCCTGGTCCTGCTCCCGGCCAGCGGGGTCCCCTGAACCCCCTCTTGCTTTCGGTGTCTGTGTTGAAATGTTTTTCCAGCATCCTCTCACCCCACTCCCATCCCCCAAATGCAACCACTCGAACATACTTAGTGTTTCTTTAGTTAACAAAGTGTTTGTTACAAAACGGATGTTGTTTTGTGTGTGTGTTTAATTTATGTCAGTGATATCGCTAATCGCTCTGTTTCCTTTTCTTTCCTGCTGAGCTTTGTGTTTAGAACCTCTTCACATTGCTGTGAGGATGACTTAATCCATTGCCTCTCACCACTTGAAATCGATTTTTAAATTTCTGACAATTGTCCTAACCAAGAAATTTCATTATCATCAGTCTCAGTATTTCAGACGCAGTAATAGCTGGTGATTATCTCAGATTCTGCTGACGTAACCCTAATTAGGTGTTTAGACACCGCTGCGTGATTTCCCTGCCTCTTCTAATGGAATCCACAAATTTCTGAGCCACACACAAAAGGCCCTTCGTGGTCACTCACTGATGTGAAGTGCCGCCACGCGCCACGCACCTGTCTGAGATGGACGCGGCGCTGCATCAGGAGGGGTGCCGGGCCCCTGGGTGCCAGCGCTGGTGACGCGCAAGGAAGGGCCCGGGGTGACCCCTCCGCACAGAGGGCCCGGCCCGCGCCGGGAGTAGTAGCACTTACTGAAGAGCAGTCGCATCTTGCCCGGCCTGGTCCCAGGCAGGGGACGCCGGCCCGCCTGCTGCGAATGGACACGTGAGTGTCACGAACGCCTCACGCCCCGTCCCCAGGCCGGAAGGTTCCATGGCCCGGTCTAGGTGATCGTGGCCCCAAACCGCAGGAGGCAGTGCCGGGTCAGGCCTGGGCTCTGGGCGGAACACGGGCACTCCTGGGGCAGGACGTGGCCGAGGGGCTGACGTGGACTCTCAGGTCTCTGTTACCAAAACAGCTTCCGTGTAACTCTGCGCCCCACCACGCCCGCGCGTGGGGCGTGTATGTTTGGATACGTGATCGTGCACCTGGTTTTTTGTTTGGTGTTTGCTTGCTGGGTGATGATAAATCAAAATACACAGGTGATTTATCGCTTTAATGCAGGCATTGTTGGCTATAATTTCAAAATGAGAAATTCAGCCTCTTACAGAGCCCTTGACATGCGTGTCTGCATACACGCGTGTGTGAATTCACACGTACAGACATTGGGAGACCGAGCTCTTTCGATCCGCAGCCCTGTTGTTCCTACGTGCCGGCCTAGTGAGTGGTGTCAGGTCTGCTCCGCTCCGAGCCCCGGAGTGTCACCCAGGGCCACTTCTCCTCCGGGAAGGAGCGGGACGCCCGGCCCGCTGTAACTCCAGTGATGGCGTTGGCTGTCAGGTGGCTTCCCTGCAGGACAGCCGGCAGCTTGGCACCCGTCACCTCCTGGCCAGTCTTGTCCCATAGCTCCCCGTCAGCTCCCTGGCCCGCCACACCCGCCACGGCCCAGCACCTCCCGTGGGTCAGGCCAAGCAGACCGCTCTCGTGGCCGACCCTTGTCCACCTGTCTCTCTGCTTGCTGCCGCCGAGGCACAGAGGAGAGCGGGCAGGCGTGCCCTGGCTTCGGGGACAAGCGACAGCCGCCGAGGGGCTCTGGGAAGAAGCACTTAGCTGAGGCCTGGAGGGGAGGGGAGGCTGGGGGGAGGCCGGCCCGGGCGGCACCCAGGAAGGCGGAGGCCACAGTGGTGCCGTGGCCCTCAGCGTGCGTGAGGACAGGACCGGCCGAGAGCCGCGGGGAGAGCCTGGGTCCGGCTCTGGTGTGGCCCAGGCCAGGGGTGGGGACAAGTCGGACACAGACACGCCTTTGCGAGCGCCAGGCCAGCGTGGAGCCGCAGCACATGCTCTCTCTGAGACAGGCCGGCCGCTCCCAGCACGAGAGATTCTGTTTGGAAATGGGGATGTTTCTCAGCTGTCTGGAAAGTGGCTGCGGTGCTGCCCGCTGCTGCCCTGCCCCACCCCTGCCGGCGTGGCAGCCCCGGCCTCGGGAAGTGGACGTGGCCGTTCCGCGGCACAGAGGGCGACTCCAAGCCTCCGTGCTCATTGCACATCGTGTGGCCTCCGCAGAGCGGGAAAGGCCAGGGCTGCGGCCGGGCCGGCTGTGGGCACGGGGCCTTCCGCCGAGGACCTGGCCGGGGCCACCTGTGCAGCGTGGGGTCCACCCCGGCCTGAAGCCCACGGGTGTTTGTGGGGCTTCTCCTCCATGCCAACTGCTCTCCTGCAAATTCTGGTGCCACGGCAACTGCTCCTCCCACGTGCCACGTGTTCCACGGGCTCTTCTTGTCCGTGCCGAGGTCACCGGCCTGGCCAGGCCCCACCCGACCCCGAGGCCAGTCTCCTTCCTCGGGCAACAGGCCGTGAGCAGGAGCTGCGGTTCCAGGTCGGGGAGGGCGGAGAGGCCTCGCAGTGGGCACAGCCCTGCCCCTCCAGAAAGGGGCCCCAGGCTGGGTCGAGGAACCTGCCAGATCCCGCAGGCAAGCAGCAGCCCTGAGGCTCCTTGGCCCCAGCACAGGTCAGCCCAGGCTGGGGCTGGGGGCTGTGGAGGGCGAGGGGCTGGGCCCAGGGCAGCAGCCAGGGTGACAGGCCCCGCCGCCCATGTGGGGGTGTCTTGCTGACAAGCAGGTTTTAAGCTGGTCGCCTGCAGTCAGCCAGGAGTGGGACCAAACTGAGGAAAGACTTGGTCCCCACGCCAGGAGCACCCTCACCGGGGCAGGCACAAGCGCCGCGGCTGTGGGTGGTGTTATGGGTCCTCGCCTCCCTTTGGGGAGCCCTGGATCCTGACGGCAGTTCTCTGTCCCTGGTCAGTACAGCCCACGCTTGGGAGCAGGGAGGGCCATCATAGTCACGTTCCCGAGAAACTCTTCAGGGGAGCCCCTGCGGAGCCAGGATGGGGTCCTGGGGCAGGGCCTGGGGTGCAGATGAGCCTTCCGGAGCATAGGGTCCCTCGGGGCATGGGGGCAGGGCTGGGGCCGGGGGTACCTGGTGCTCCCCCAGCCCCTAAGGACTCGGCTGGTGCCATGGGAGTCCAAGTCATACCCGGCAGGGCCGTAGCCTGGCCGCGCCCTCGCAGAGAGCCGGCACCTCCACGGCCGGACACTGACCCCGCGCGGTGCTGGGGGGCGGTCCCCCCAGGAAGTGGCATGTTGTGCGTGTCTCAGGAACGCCCAAGCGCCACGTAGGACCCCGGTGTTCCCAGTGCCATGCTGCGCTCCGCCCGCCGCGGCCGGGCCTGCCTGACCATCTGCTTCTCCCCGCAGGCTCACTGACCTCGGTGTTCGTCCGGCTCCCCTGCGGTGGCGTCGGGGTAAGTGTCTCTGACGTGTAAGTACCGCCCTGTCTCCTGGGTCCCGAGGCCACAGCAGTCGCGGCCGCATCTCCGCAGAGCGTTGATTGCTGCCAGGTGTCTCCACACACACGGGCCAGCGGCCTTGCTGCCACGTGCGGCTTCAAAGGCCCGGAGGGTTCTGACAGCCGGGCTTGGGCACAGCCCACGGGGAAGGTCGTCTGGCATGCGGGGCGCCGGCTCTGGGGGACCGTGGCTCGCGGGACCCTGTGTGCGGACTGGTCTCAGCCCCCCCCCGCACCCCCAGCAGCGGTCTGCACACTCAACGTGGACACAGCAATGACAGGGCGTGTGCATGATCGTGTCCTTGTCCACGCCGAGACCCGGGTGAAGCTCTCGGGGCAGGGACATGGGACAGGGCAGCGTGGCGTGCGTGAGGCTGCTGCGGGCCAGGCCTCCCTTCTACGCAGACGCCACAGGCCGGCCGGAGCCTGGCGTGCGCCACTCCTCACGGGGAGGGTCGGGTCTGGGCGAACTTCCCGGTGACAACGGTTCTCCCGCTTTTGTGCTCTGACGCACACAGGTGTGCGGGGAGGGCCACGGCAGGGAACTGCGGTGTGAGGGTGGGGCCCCGCCCCGGGCCCATCCGCCGACCTCACGGCTCCAGAGCACCCAACCGCCAGGGACGGTCACGGCGGCGCAGCGGACGGGAGTCGGTGGACGGCAAGAGCCGTTGCGGCTAAAACCACGCGGCGTGTGTGTGATCGTGGGTCACAGGGCGCAGCTCCAGGTCTGGATTCTGTTATGGAAATGAAACAAAATTGTTTTCTTCCTGAGTCTTTACAGAAATCGCTGCTTTGAAAATTATCCCGTCAGAAAGAGAATAAAGGGCATTTATTCATACCACCACCAAGCCCCCCTAGAGTTATTTTATTTCGTACTGTAAATAGGCTGCAATCTCTTAATTCGGGGCAAATTTTTGGCCAGACTTGAAAAGATCTGGATTTGCACTGCCCTGCAGCCAGCTCGCTTGTGCACGCAGAATTTGTAATTTGCAAATGAAAGCTAAACGCAGGGTCAGCCCTGGGGGTTGCTGAGTCCAGATCCAAGACACAGGGGCCGAGCGGAGCCATACCCAGCGTTTGGGGTGTGTATCAGCACCATTAAAGTTTAAAGCTCATCCTTCCTTACCCGTCGTAAATGCAGGCTTAAAATTGTCTCGACCTTGATTCAAACCAAATAAACTTCTGCCTTGTTCCTCTCCCAGTTATTACAAGTTTCAAATGCGTGAGGAGGTTGGTGTCCTGGAACCTCCCTGCTGCCCTGGGCCCTGTGCAGCTCTGGGTGCGCCCAGTTCTCTGCGGCCCCAAAATCGCTGCCACGCAGCATGTCCACGTCAGAGCTCTGTAAGGTGCCCTGTGGGACTCTCTCTCCACATTTCCCCTCCGCCCTCTTTCTGTCTTTCCTGCACAAAGCCCGCATGAGCCTCGCCTTCTCTCTGACCCCTTCCTACGTGAGCGATGGCCTTTCCACTGGCCAGGCCCCGCTCCCCACTCCCCGCAGTGAGCCTCGCCGGCCCCAGGGGAGCAGCAGGAGGGGCTGTCAGGTTCTCTAGGGACAGTGGCAGCCTGGGAGCCTGCAGTGGGTGGGGGGTTTGTCCAGGGGCTTCTGAGCCCCAGGGTCACGCAGGAGGGGCACGGCTGGGCCTCCAGACATGGGCACCCCATGTGCCCAGCGGCCAGGGGAGTGGAGCAGCGAGAAAGGCCCTTCATGGCTCGGGGTTCAGCCTCTTTCCCCTCCCTGTGCCCTTAGTTCTAAAGCCCAGGCCATCACATTTTGAATGGAAACAATCTCCGGGTGCTTTGGGCCAAACGGCTGTCCTCGCGGGTGCAGCCCTGGGCCTGGCCCACCCAGGACCCTGCCACCCGCAGAGGGCTGGGGCGGCTGGTGGCTCTCTCCTGCCCGGCTCTCGCTGGTCCGTCACGTTTGATGCTGATGGACCAATTCTCCAGCTGAAGTAACCAGCCCCGGATGGGCCTATTTTGTGGCTGCTTCAATGAATAACAATGTGGCGTTATTTGGAATAGAAGCCATTCTTTACAAGTTGAGCATTAATGCTGTGGAGAGCGGGCAAAGTGGAGAGCGTCCTGACATTTGGAAGCTATTTAGAGAACACAGAAGGTCGGTTGTTGAAAAGAGTAACCGCCGCCGAATGCACTCTTCAGGAAATGTCTTCAGCCCGTGTAAATGCGTTTTAAATCGCCTTGCTTTGAAGACGGAGCTCCAAGACTACCTGGAAAGAAACCCCTCCCTCCCACGTGACGATCGGCGTCTGTCCAGCGGCATGCTGGCCTCGCGGGGGGTAGGCGCCTGGGTGCTCTGGGGCCGGGGCGGAGGAGGGTAGGGCAGCGTGATAAGCAGGCTCCTCCCACGGAGCCGGAAACGTCCTGTGAAAGTCGAATATGCTCGTCCGGCTCTCGGGATCCTCGGCAAGGGAGACGGGGAAGGCTGCCCAGGACTGGCGGTGGCCGCGTGACTCCTCGCAGCCCTCTGACCCCTCCAGGGTCCCCCGGGAGACTGTTCTCCGCAGGACCAACTGTCAGCATCTCTGTCCTTCTCACCCAAGGTATCCAGGGCTAAAAATTCTAATGTGCTGAAATAAATAAATAAACCAACGCACAAACAAGCTGTTCAGCGTGCCCGCATGAAACGCGTTTTCTGTTTGAAATGGAAACAACTGACGTCAGACCTGCTGTCCCCAGGGGCGGAGCAGGTGGCTCTCCCGGGCCCATTTCCACTCCTGACGGTGTCTGGAGCTTCCGGTTAGGTTCAGCGCGGGACGAAGCAGTGCTGCGAGGAGATGCCTGGCGCTGGTCCCTCTTACAGTCCATGTTGCTGATTGCCAGCGCAGTTGACCGTCCCTTGTCCTAAGTGCTTGGGACTGGAGTGTTTCGGATTGCAGGTTTTTTTCCAGATGTTGGGATATTTGCATTATACTTCCTACCTCAACATCCCTATCAAGAAAATCTGAAATCCGCAACACCGCAGTGAGCGTGTCTTTGGGGTGTCATGTGGACACTCAGAAGGTTTCAGGTTTTGTAGCATTTCCGATTTTTGGATTAGAGACACACAACCTGAATGGCTCTCTCAGCTGCGGTCGCAGTAAGAACAGAAGGGAAATGGGGAACCCTGACATCCTCTCCGTTCGCTCCCCACGATTGGAGCAACTGAGAGGATTCCTCAGAACCAGTGAAAACTCACATCTCATTTCTGGTGTGTTCACTTTTGTTTTTCCATTTTGTATTTTGTGGCATGTCTCAAGAAGAAACAAGCCCAGATGTGGTCCCGAGGTTTCAGAGACCTGCGGATGCCCGGGGCCCACAGCCACACGGCCCACCCAGGGCGGCAGTGAGGGTGACCACGGATGTCACCTCACCGCGGTGTTGTTCCCACAGGTGGACAGTGACACCATTTGGAACGAGGTGCACTCGTCGGGGGCGGCCCGCCTGGCCGTGGGCTGCGTGGTGGAGCTGGTCTTCAAGGTGGCCACGGGGGAGCTGAAGGTCAGTGGGGCTGGTGGCCGTGGGCTCCCAGGGCTGCGGCAGATTCCCGGGGAGCGGGGGGAGGAAAGGGCGCAGACGGACTGTGACGGACGTGGCCCCGTCCAGGGCTCAGGGAGGCCCTGATCCACCAGCACAGCTGGCTGCCGAGGCGAGGGACATTCCATGTTTGTGACCACACGTACCTAGTGCAGAGATCTTCAGAGACATGTCTTAGGAGCCCTTCTCCTCTTGACAATTGTTGAGGGACCCAAAGAGCTTTTGTTGATGTGAGGTCTGTCATCAGCATTGGCCGTATTAGAGATTAAGCCTGAGAAATTGTAAAAATATTCATTCATTTAAAAATGCTAATAACTGGCTCACGAAGGGCCGCCGAGTTCTCGCACCTGCTCACGTCGTCGTTGGGGCTGGGCGTGCAGAAATCCCAGCCACCCGCAGACCTGTAACTGCGAGGGGAGGTGCCTTTTAGGAGCCTTTTCAGACAATTGTGGGTGATCATCTCTGAGGCCGCGGCGGGACTTAACAAGTGGCAGCGTCTCCAAGTCAAGCTGCAGCGTGGAGCCTGGAGCCCGGTCAGGCCACGTCTCGTCCAAGCCTCCTTGCCGGGCAAGCAGGTCCTTCACCGCAGGGGTGGGGAGCGGATTCCGCAGCACGACACGTTGGCCATTTGGAAATCTGGGCTCCCTGAGTTGCGTAGATCTCCCAAGTCCAGACATTGTTCAGTATCAAAGAACCCTGAATCAGTGATGTTGGAACAGTGAATATCACTGTGTCCCATCTCACCAGAAAAGCCTCGTGAGCGCTGGGAGACCACCGTGCCCAGAGGTAGATGCGTGTTTTCCAAACTGTCAGTTTTCACTTGAAAGCCCAGATTTTATCGCTGACAGCCCCGTCTGCCACTTTCCCTGACGTGACAAGCTCACTTTGTCTGATTCTGAGAGCGGTCTTAGATTTACCCGAGTCGGGATACAGGATAACTGCCGTTTGCCCAGGCCCTTCTTTCCAGGAGAGTTGGGGTCCCGTGAACGGGGCGCCAGCTCCGCCCGCGGCCCGCACGGCGGCTCCCTGCTTCCCTGCAGACCCCGCCTTCGCTCAGCGCAGCCTCCTTCCCAGCTCTCGCTCGGGATGGTAGAAGTTCACGTGTTTGAGGGTAGAGACTTAATAAAACGTTTAACTTCTGTCTCATCAAAGACGTTTTTAAGGAGACGGCCTTGTCCCCCACAAGCGTGTTGGCCTGGGGCTGCGGCCTGCGCTGGGCTCCGCGCGGCACCCGGTCCCCAAGCAGAGCAGCTGCCGGAGGGAAGGGCAGGGCCCACTCCCCTCTTATCTCCGTAACTGGGTCTCACCGGGAGCCTCCCAGGGCCAGCAGACCCTGGGAGAGGAAGGACCCGGGCTTCTCGGAAGGGCTCACAGCAGCCCTGTCCCCTGTCCCACGGCAGTGTGGCCTGGGCGCAGTGAGAGCCACATCCGCCAGTCCATTCTGCGTGGGCTGACGGTTCAGTTTGTAGCAGTTTCTGGTGGATAAACACGTGTGTTGTCTCTCTCTCCCCGTCTGCTGCCGTCTGCAGAATGGCTTTGCTGTGGTCCGCCCCCCGGGACACCACGCCGAGGAGAGCACACCCATGTAAGTGACACGCGGTCCCTCGGGCAGGGGGTGCGGCCCGGAGTGGCAGCGGGGGACGGGTTGCCCCCTGCCTGCCTATGGTGTGTCCGGCTTGTCTCCACGTCCCGTGTGCTGACATGTGCGAACCACGCGTAGTGTTGGAGTCGCGCGAGCAGGCGCTCACACGGACGCCGAAGCCGCCAGCACCGCTGGGCGGCCGTGAGGACGAGTGGGGTGAAGGGGAGGAGAGGGGTCTGCGGCGGTTGGTCCAGGGACGTCTCCTGGTCTTGAGTTTGCCGTCGAGCTCAGGAGGACAGCTCGCCCGGGAGCAGGTTCACGTGACGCTGGTGTCTGGGGCCCTCGCGGTGAAACCCCTCCGGTCGTCCCACGGGTGGCGGCCTGTGTGCTGACCCGCCGGTCCGCCAGCATGCTAACGAGGCCAGCCACAGACTCGGGGCCAAGGAGCCGGCTTCCTGGGCTCTGCTTCAGGTCTTCTAGGCAAGGTCCCGAGCGTGGACTGTCCCAGAGGGTCACTGTTTCCAGAGAACCAGTGGCAGGTGCAGACTCACCTGGGCAAGGTCAGCGGGGCTCGACCCGCAGCCGTGTGCGGAGTGCCTTTGCTGCCTGGGCGGGGAGTTAGATATCCCGCCAAGCAGTGTACATCTCAGGGACGCAGAAACCACGCGGCTGAGCGGGACCCGCGCTGGGAGCTTTCACGCCCTGTGCTGGTGCCTAGAGTCAGGAGGACGTGAGCAGCCGTTCGTCGGATGGCAAAGCAAGTGCAGATGCTTGCGTGTGCACCGCCCGGGAGGGCCGGGGCGCGGTGTGGCCAGGAGCAGCCAGAGTGAGGACGAGCCACAGGTGGCCGGGAAGCGCCTCTGTGCGCCCAGCAAGCTCGGGCATCAGCAAAGGGGCAGGCTTCACACCTCACACTGGGACGCAAGAAGATTGGACCTGTGTTCCGGAAGGGGACCCCCTTCATGCCCAGAAAGGAGAGATCATAGCCATGTGCAGGGAACCTCGGGTCGGAATCCTTGTGGTTCTACAAGAAAACCCCTGCGGTCCCTTCCCAGAGCACTCCATCCTGGGTATCACACTTTCTGTCTGTTGCATCTCTCCGAAGTTGAAAGTCCGATTCAAGTCTGAGTCTGGATATTCTGAGTAATAAATCCAAACGGAAGACAGACATTGTCAGCCGCGGTTCACCGTGCTCCGGGGAGCTGAGGCGCGGCTCTGAGTCCGGGACGCCAGGGCGGGCCCCTCCCAAGAGGCCAACAGGGTCCTGGGGTCGAGGCTCTCTCGCCGCAGCCTGGATCCCGGGAGCAGACGACCAGCGTCTCGGTGGTGCGAGGGAAGGTGGAGGTGGAGAAGATTCTCGTTCTGACTGGAATCCCTTCCTTAGCTGTTTTCTTGGTATTTTGAATAAGACTCTTTAAAATGACAGCTAATTATCTCTTAGAATATGGAAAGATAAGCAGAAAGCAACTAAAACAAGTCAGTTCTGTGTTTTGTGGACCACAGCGTCTCTCGAGGTTCAGTAGCTGTTTCGTGAGGGTCCCTGAGGCCAATAAGAGGGAAACGTCGGAAAAAGTCAAATAGATTTTCTTACCATAGTAGTGTTGGAGATCTCCAACCAGGAGACCGTGTGTGTGTGCATGTGACCGTGTGTGTTGTGTGTTTGTGTGCATGTGTGTCTTGTGTGGGGTGTGTACATGTATAGCTGTGTGTTGTGTGTGCATGTGTGTATCTGTGTGGGCTGTGTCTGGTGTGTGTACATGTACATCTGTGTGGGGTCTGTCTGGGGGTGTCTGCGTGTCTGTGTCTCAGCCAATCATACAGCATCAGCTACAGCTCCCCAACTATCTGTCCAGGAACTATGAATTCACCAGAACCCTCTTAGCATGTCAGGGGATTCTAGATGGTTGTGTCGCAAGTCGTATAAAGGCTGACTGACGGACACCCGCACTCTCTCCCTGTTTGTCCTGACTCCGTCCTCTAGGGGCTTCTGCTACTTCAACTCCGTGGCCGTGGCAGCCAAGCTGCTCCAGCAGAGGCTGAACGTGAGCAAGATCCTCATCGTGGACTGGGTGAGCGGGCCGAGCCGCGTGCGCGGGCGGGGTGGGGGGGCATTTGGATCGGGGGACCCAACCTTCTGGAAACTGTCTCCAAGATGGCAGAAAGTCAAACCCCGCACCTGCCAGGAGTCATTTCACAGCTTCTGTCACCAGCCCCGCCAGCCCCGGCTCCTGACCCGCCGGGAGCGCCACAGCTGGAGCCCCTGCCGCTGCGGTGTGGCGCCCACGCGCGCTGGGATGGGGCGGCCAAGACGCCTTCTCCTCCTCTAGAAGAGGCGCCACATCCCCGAGCCCCCCTGCGCCAAAAGGGTCGACTCTTTCTAAACAATCCTGTATAATGCCTGAGTTTGAGTTCCCAAGTGGGAGTGCTGATTCTTGCACTGGGAATGAATATTCAAGGGATCCGTTCTATTACTCTTTTTCAAGCCGTACATACACACATGCAGTGTTGGCATTTGTGGTTCATGATTCATCCCATAATGTTTTTAAGGAATAAAAAGCAGGTCCATCCGGTTGGGTTATAATTTGCATTGCAGAAGTCCTCCTCAGTCTGGGGGAAAGGCAACAAAGCATAAGCCAGGTCACAGGGTGAGCTCCCGGGCGGGCAGGCGGGCTCTGTAGGTAGCGGGTTCGCGCCTGGCCGGGGGAGCATGGCCAGGGCGGGGCAGTCATGTCTTCACCAGGTGGAGCCCGTGAGCCTTTCCCGGCTCCAAGGAGTCGGTGGAACGCAGTGGGGAGAGGGGTGTGAGGCAGCCGCCAGCTGAGGCTGGGGACCCCTCTCTGCCCGTCCGGGGACTTAGGGCAAGGAGATGTCCCGCGTGGACACTGTGGACGTGTTCACCAAGGGCATGCTCTTAGGGTGACCGTGCAGGCCGTCCACACGCCACAGGGAGCCCCGGTGTGGTCTTCACAGCCACCGCGATGTTATGACCCCTCTGTGGGGTCGTGGGGCCTGTCCTCGCTACTCCTGGGGAACTGCGCTTCCAAGTCCTACAATGAGCACAGATCACCTTCGTAGATGGGAGGATGTGAAGCAGCAGGTTCCCGTGTGCGCAGCCTCTGGCCATGTGCGGCTTTTCCCAGGCATGTGGCCGTGTATGGCAGGGCTGCCCTCGCCTGCCGGTCAGGGCAGGACAGCCACAGGCCCGGGCCTCTGCTGCCCTCTGGCGCTCTGGACACGTGCCAGTTGTGTTAAGCAAGGTGGCGTGTGGCTTTAGCACGGGCCGTCACCCCCAGCCAGGTGGGCCTCGTCTCCTGCCATCCACCTGCGACCGGCAGGGGTTGGCACCTCAACCGTGCCTGTAAGTGGACGGCCACGGCCAGTGGCTTCCTTCCCAAAGGAGGCCGAGGACGTGGCTCCCTTGCCACAGAGACAGGCAGGAGCAAGGAATTGATCAAGTTTGTTTGGAAAATCAGGGCCTCCAGGCCTGGCGGAGACACCAGCCTGAGCTCTCTGCTGGCATCAGGCTCATGCCACGCGCTGGGGTGAGGAAGACACGCCACAGTTCCCTTGGAATCCCCGAGACCCCTGCCACGTGGCCCCTGCCCCAGCCCTGCCAGGCTGGAGGCGCACGGCCATCCCGTGAACTGGAGCCATCGTCCCTGGGCAGATGGGGACGGCGCATGGTGGGGGCCATGCCGGCGCCTGGCCCTGCCTGAATCCATCCTCTGTCTTTCAGGACGTGCACCACGGCAACGGCACGCAGCAGGCTTTCTATGGCGACCCCAGCGTCCTGTACGTGTCGCTGCATCGCTACGACGACGGGAACTTCTTCCCGGGCAGCGGGGCGCCTGACGAGGTGGGTGGGGTTCCTGCACGGCCTGGGGAGGAGGCCGGCCGGCGGGCGCCACCAGGGCCGTTCTGAGGGCCGACAAGGCCCACCTGGGACAGAAGCAGGGGCCCGACGCTCGCTCACGCCCAGACAGCAACGTCAGCCAGACGTCCGCCTGGATGCCGGCATGCGTGCACGCACCTGGGCTTTGTCTGAGTGCACACGGGAGGCCGGCCGTCCTTCCTGGTCAAGGTCTAGGCAAACCGAGGCGTTTGCGCTAGAACGCCGTGCGGGGCCCGGCTTCCTCCAGGCAAGGCCAGGCTCCTGCGGCAGGAGTGGCTCCGGTCCGGCGTCTGTTGTGGGACATCCTTGGGCAGGCGCGGCATCCTCTGTCCCCTCCACCTGTCCTGGGCTGCACGGCGGCCCCCAAACGGCAGGCCCGAGGCTGCTCTGCGGTGCCCGTGTCCCTGCAGAGCCGGCCCTCCCTGTGCATCGTCCCCACGGCAGGGACTCCAGCCAGGGCAGCGGCTTCCCCTGCCTCCGGGACTTTTGCTTCTTGTAAGGAAGGTGGGAAATGACAGAATCGCCTTCGTTTTCGCCCAGAGAGACCCCGGTCTGGTTTCCCTGTGTTGGCGGAGGGCGCTGCGTGGACTGGCAGGTCCCAGGCATTGTTACTAGGAGGTGTAGCGGCCCCCGTGGCCGAGGGAAGGGGTCGTCCCGCAGTGCAGGGTGCATGAGCGCCCGCCACGTCCCGCGGAAACACTCCGTGTCGATGTCAACGTGGGGGCCACGGGTGGCCAGCCCCGCACACGTGGTAACAGCTCGTGCCAGGCGCCCGCGACACCCCAGTGCTCCCTGTGGGGGCCGCCCCCGTCAGCTGTCCCCGTCGCGGAGGTCCCATGCGAGGGTCTGTGACGTGTGCTTCTCCCCTTCTGCCCACAGGTGGGCACGGGGCCCGGTGTGGGCTTCAACGTCAACATGGCTTTCACCGGCGGCCTCAATCCCCCCATGGGAGACACCGAGTACCTGGCGGCCTTCAGGTGAGTCCTCGGGCTTCTCGTCCCGATGACCGGGGAGCACGCCACAGCGGTGAGCGTCTCTGAATCCTCATCCGCAGCCCGGCGGGGCCGTCTCTGCTCATCCTCAGCGTCAGGGCGGGATCTTGGGCGTCTTCTCACCTGTTCTCAGGATACCTTTCTGTGTGTTAAAAAATCCGGGAGTCCGGGAGTCCGTCTGGGGTCCAGACAGCAAGAGAGTGGCAGAGAGGGAGGCTGGTTTTGTGCAAAGTGTTGTGTTGATGGAAATGAAGGCACAAGTCTTAACGGTTCCGTAGTCCCCGGATTGTGCAATGTGAACGGAAGCGGCCGTTTCCGTTTGTTTACGTATAAAACTGCGGCCCCGGCACGGCTCTTCCTGCGCCTGACCCCAGCCCTTTAGAGCATGGCTGCAGGGTGATTTTTAAAAAATAAAAAAAACATAGTGTTTGTTTTTGTCATCAAACGGCAGTTTCTGCTTTGATCTAGGCCAGATTGAATAATTCCTGCAACCAAAACTGGACGGCTTCTCGGTGCAGGTTTTCTCACTGTGCTGTGGTTTGTAAGTGGCGCCTCCGCCGCCAGGGTGGAGTGAGGCGGCCGCAGCCAGGTGCAGGCCCGGGCCGGAGGCGAAGGGCTGTGTTAGCGTGGCCAAGGGACAGACTTCAGTCTGTCAGGAAACACTGTCAGTGCGGGATGACGTCGAGACCCTGGAGTTTTCAGGACATTTTTCTCTCTGCCTCCATGGTGGTGGTCTGGTGTGTGCACATGTAAAGCACATACGTGCAAGCATGCATCAGTGTGATGTGGTGTCTTTGTGGACAGTTGTGCGCGTGTCTGTGGGCAAGCACACCTCTGTGAAGTGTGTGTGTGTGTGTGTGGGTGTGTCTGGACCCACGCACACGTCTGGGCAGGTGTGTGTACATGCCTGTGTGCGTGTGCACATCTGTGTGGATGTGATTGTGTGTGTGTGCATGTATGCCAGTGTGTGCATGTCTCTGTGTCTCTGTGTGGGGGTGGGAGTGTGCACGTTTCTGGCCGGCCCCTGCACAAGGACACATGTAAGAGTTTCGATGTAGACTCTGCCACCTGCTCTGAGGACCCTGAGTGAGTCACATGACCCCCGTCGGCATCTGCTCGCTCGTTTTGAAACGGGGTCCCGTCCTCCCCTTGGGAAGGTGGTTGGGGTCTAGGGACGGAAAGGGCTGGCCCGGCAGGTGCAGGTCCCCTTCCCCAGCTAACAAGTCATCTGTAGGAAAAAGCAGACCCATCTGATTCGGTCACGGCAGGCCAGCTGCCGGATAACCGGAACTGATCTGTGTCCGGAGTAAATCAACTCTCAGTAGCCCACACAGATTCTCACCGAGCCACTTTCCCTCTGACTTCGTCAGTTTGATTTTGATGTTTCTTCTGACTTTTTTTTTTTTTTTTTTTTGAGACAGAGTCTCACTCTGTTGCCCGGGCTAGAGTGCCGTGGCGTCAGCCTAGCTCACAGCAACCTTAAACTCCTGGACTCAAGCAATTCTTCTGCCTCAGCGTGGGAGTAACTGGGACTACAGGCATGTACCACCATGCCCAGCTAAATTCTTTCTATATATATTTTTAGTTGACCAATTAATTTCTTTCTATTTATAGTAGAGACGGGGTCTTGCTCAGGCTGGTCTCAAACTCCTGACCTGGAGCAATCCTCCTGTCTCGGCCTCCCAGAGTGCTAGGATTACAGGCCTGAGACACCACACCCAGCCAGGATTAGGCTTTTGTTTTTGCCTCAGGCTCTGGGACTTTGACCTTGTCTTTGATTTTTTTATTGCATTGAAGCATTATTTATGGCAATGACTGAGATTTTGGGCACCCATCATAGTCCTAGCCCCAGGAAAGACAGTCAATAAACAAGCAATACCATCATAATTTCAAACAGTGATAAGTGCTCTAAAGAAAAACATCACCATGTGATCCAGCAATTCCACTCCTAGGTATAAACCCAAGGGAAATGAAAACACACTCACACAAAACTGGTACACGAGTGTTCACAGCAGCATTACATATAATGGCCAAAGAGTGGGAAAAAACAAAGTGTGCATTAATGGACGAATGACTAAACAAAATATGGCTGTGATCGTGCAAAATATTAACACCTATTTAGTCTTCATCTCTGTTTCCTGGCATACAACTCCTAAAATCCTTAGAATCTCCACAGAGATGTCCTTTGTATGTTAATGAGATGACTGGTGGTTGGCACCACTGGGCAGCTTCAGAACAAATGTCAGTCACAGGAAAGACCAAGGAGGTTCAGAGGGTGGGGACTTCCAGCCCCACACCCCAACCTCAGGGAGGGAGGGGTTAAAGGTCAAGTTGATCATTGATGGCCAATGGTTTAATCAGTTGTGCCCATGTCACGAAGCCTCCATAAAAACCCAAAAGGACAGGGTTTGGAGAGCCTCTGGACAGCTGGACACATGGAGGTCCCTGGAGGGTGGAGCATCCAGGACTGCAAGGAAGCTCCGCGCCCCTCCCCCACACCTCGCCCTACGCATCTCTTCCTCTGTATCCTCTGTACTAACCTCCATGACAAACCCATAAATATAAGTGTTTCCCTGAGCTCTGTGAGCCGCTCCAGGAAATTAACGGAACCCAAAGCGGGAGTTGTAGGAACCCCAACTTGCAGCCAGTCGGTCAGAAGTGCCAGAGGCCCAGAGTTGTGACTGGTGTCTGAAGCGGGGGTGGCCTGGGGCTGAGCCTCGCTCTGTGAGACCCGACGCTGCCTCCAGGCGTCCGGATTGCATCAGAGGGCGCCGAGCGGCGCAGCTGTGGGGCTGACTGCTGCCTGTCCCTGTGTGGGGCCTGCACTCATCCTGCCGCAGGCTCTCCTCTGTTGCTCGCTGCGGTGTGAAAGTGGAGAACAAGCAGCTTGAGTTTTTCCATACTCAGCGGCATATCCGTACAATGGAATATTATACAGCCATTAAAATGGATGAAGTTCTGGCACATGCTACCACGTGGATGAAGCTCGAGGGCGCCGTGCTAAATGAAACGAGCCAGACATAAAACGTTACGTATCGTGTGATTCCATTTACATGAAATGTCTGGAACAGGCAATTCCATAGAGACAGAATTAATGACTACCAGGGATGGGTTGTTTTTGGGGCGGTGGACATGCTATGGAGTTCGACAGTGGTGACGGCCTCCTGAATGTGCTCAGAACCACTGCCCGTGTACTTCCAGATGATGAATTCTATGTCATGTGCAATTTTATATTCTGTGCATTATATCTCCATTGAAAGAAAAAGGAAGTAAAGCAGAATGACAAAGACAGACTGAGAGACCAGGCGACCTCTCCAAGATGAAGACAAGGTTGATGTGACCTGAGTGACAAGAAGGAGCCAGCTGGGGCTCAGCCAGGAGGGAGAACGGTCGGGCAAAGGCCCCGAGGCAGACACCCCTCTGTGTGGTCATTCACTCATCCCACAGACAGCTATTCCACACCTCGCCTGTGTTAGGCTCTGTTCACGGGGACACAGTGGGGACAAACGTCCCGTAATGCCAGCGTGTGTAAGCAGCAAAGGGCTGGGAAGGAAACTCAAACAGGGAGGGAGGGTGTGCAGCATGGGAGGGGTTGTGTTATATAAGGGGCCGTTGAAAGCCTAAGAAAGTTTGAGCAAACGGGTGAGCGAAATGGTGGGAGCTACAGCAGAGAGGTAGAGGGGCCCGGCCAGCAAGGGCAAACGAGTGAGTGGCTGGATTCCTTTTCAAAAGACCGAGCTTTCTCTGGCAGCTGTGGATTTCATGCCCCCAAGCCCCAGATTGGCAGAGCTAGATAACACCTTAAGGGCCGCTCACGAGTTTTCTCCTGTTTCGCGCCTCATCTGTTAAGGACCGCTCGTGAGTTTTCTCGTTTTTCACTGTAGTTATAATGATTTAAATAACGTGCAGTTTGCCCAAATACGTGCGGTCCCCAGCGTATGTCTTAGAGATTTCTATGCGGTAGGAAAGGTGATAACAAACTGTATTTAGCAGGTGGGGCTGCTTTCTAAAGGAACTCTTGCATCACACAAGTCCCAGGTACGACACTGAGGCTAAGCAGCACCGGATGTCTGGCTGCTCCCAGGCCCCGTGGTGGACCCTGGCCAGAGTTCTGGAGTCCAGTGGGCAAAGGAGCCATCTTTGTGGCACTGTGGTAGAGGCAGATTCCTGGGCCCCACCCCTAGGACTCAGGCTCAGGGATCCAGGGTGGGCCTGGGAGTCACTTGGTAATGTGTCCCCAGGTGATGCTCACAGAGGTGGTCCACAGTCCCCACACAGAAAACAGCAGCCCAGGCTTTGCTGAGCACAGTAGTAAAGCCACTGACCATGCAAAAGCACAAAGTGGTGGACCGAGATCTCAGCCCAGACCCCGTTAGCCTGGCCAAATGGTAGCTGCGATTTAGTTAATTGATGGCAAACATTTAAAATTGGGAGACTGTACATCACAGTCTGGATTTCTGGCTGCTCTTGAAAAGCTGCGCCATCTGCCAGCTCTGGCCGCTCTCCTGACAAGCAGTTGGCACCGCCCCCCGGGGGTCCACATGCGCCCGGGGTCCACATGCACTCCCGTGGTCCACCAGGGCTTCGGTCCTGGGCACCTTCAGTTGTTTGTGCTACTGTAACAGAATGCCATAGTTTTGCGACCTATGAAACAACAGCCATTTATTTCTCACAGTTTTGGAGGCCGGAGGCCCAAGATTAATCACTTCGGTACCAGCGTCGACTGTAGTCGACAGCCACAGATGAACCCGCACAGCCCAGTGTCGACTGTAGTCGACAGCCACAGATGAACGCGCACGGCCCAGTGTCGACTGTAGCCGACAGCCACAGATGAACGCGCACAGCCCAGCGTCGACTGTAGCCGACAGCCACAGATGAACACGCACGGCCCAGCGTCGACTGTAGCCGACAGCCACAGATGAACGCGCACGGCCCAGCGTCGACTGTAGCCGACAGCCACAGATGAACGCGCACGGCCCAGCGTCGACTGTAGCCG
>CAUYPO010137633.1:0-17578 GCA_963574435.1 Cheirogaleus major
GATTTCTTTAACAGAACACATGCACACATACATACACACACAAAAACACACAGACACATAAAACACTAACCACAAAGGGAACAAATGGTAAATTGGAAACTTCTGCTCTTCAAAAGACACTATTAAGAAAATACAAAAGCAGAACACAGACTTGGATAAAATATTGACAATATATATTACATATTTAATGTACATGCTATGTATACCTAACAAATGTTTTTATTTAAGTAACAATTTATTATTTCTCATGAGGTTATGAGTTCACTGAACTCAGTTGGCCAATTTTTTTGCTCTATTTGGTATTGGCAGTGGTCATTGGTATGGCTGCATTTGTTTGTCCTGGAGCCAATCCTGCATGGAATTGAGGGATGAGTGTATATATATTATATGATTTCATTTATATGAAATTCTAAAGTCGGTAATACTAATCTATAAGGGTAAAAATCAGATTGCTGGTACCTGGGGGTGGGTGTGGAGGGTGGAGAACTGATGAAGAAGGGGCATCAGGGGCATGAACAAAGTTTCTGGAGGGTGATGAAATGTTCTGGATGTTGACTGGTATTCTGATTACATGGGTAAAATTTTAGTCAGAGCTGATCAAACTATTCACTTTAAATGGGCACATTAAGTTTATTGTAAATGAATTACAGCACAATAACATTTTTTAAAAGAATCCCATGGATATTTTGCTAATGCTTTAATCATATAAAATATTTAACAATAATAAGATACAATCTTAAGACTGAAAAAAGTATTCATATAGAAGAAAATGTGAATTTAATGTATAGCCTTGTATAATAATACATAAATTAGTGAGTTTAGAAAAGAGCACTATTATTTTAAAATCTTATATTTAGTTCAAAACCTTTTACTAGTTGTAAAAAAATAATAATTGTCAATGGTTCTTTCACAGAAATTTTACATCAGTTTTATACTTCTTCATGTCAAAGAATTGAATCTACTGAGACCCTAAGCAGGTAACTGCATAACCAGAAAAGGGTTAAATTAGGTATTTCCTCCTGGGACAGTGAAAAATATCACTGTTTTTGAAACTTCTACCTTGTGATGAGGCAAGACTTTATATAATTCATCACATAAATAGAAGTAAAAACAAAGACCATATAATCCTCTTAACAAACACAGAAAAAAGTATTCGACAAAATTCAACACTCTTTATGATAAGAAAACTTAATAAAATAGGCATAGATGGGACTTACCTGGAAATGATAAAAGCTATCTAGGACAAACCCACAGCAAACATCATACTGAACAGGGAAAAATTGAAAGCATTCCCGTTCAGAACTAGAACCAGACAAGGTTACTCTCTATCACCACTTCTATTCAACATAGTGCTAGAAGTCCTAGCCAGAATAATTGGACAATAGAAGGAGATCATGGGCTTCCAAATGGGTGCAAAAGAGGTCAAATTATCACTCTTTGCTGACAATATGATCTTGTTCTTGTATCTAGAAAACCCCAAAGATTCTGTCATGAGACTATTGAAATTGATAAACAAATTCAGCAAAGTCTCAGGTTACAAAATCAATGTATGCAAGTCAGTAGCATTCCTATATGCCAACAGCAGTCAAACTGAGAACCAAATCAAAAACTTACTACTCTTCACAATAGCAGCAAGGCAACAATAGCAAAAAAGAAAATAAAATACCTAAGAAAATATTTAATTCAGGAGGTGAAAGACCTCTATAGAGAGAACTATAAAATACTGAGGAAGGAAATGGCAGAGGACATAAAGAGGTGGAAAACCATACCATGTTCATGGAGCAACAGAATCAACATTGTTAAAGTGTCTGTACTAAAGTGATCTACAGATTCAATGCAATCCCTATTAAAATACCAACATCATTTTTCCCATATCTAGAAAAAATAATTCTACACTCCATATGGAACCAGACAAGACTGCATATACCAAAAGCAATCTTAAGCAAAAAGAATAAATTGGGAGACATCAGTTTACCAGACTTCAAGCTATACTACAAGGCTACAGTAACTAAAACAACATTGGATTGGCACAAGAACAGAGACATAGACCAATGGAACAAAACCGAGAACCCACATATAAAACCATCCTCATATAGCCAGGTAATCTTTGACAAAACAGACAAAACATACACTGGGGAAAAGAATCCTTATCCAATAAATGGTGGTGGGAAAATTGAATAGCCACATGTAGAAGACTGAAACTGGATCCACACCTTTCATCTCTCACAAAAATCAATTCACAGTGGATAACAGACTTAAACCTAAGGCATGAAACTATAAGAATTCTAGAAGAAAATATCAGAAAAATTCTTACAGATATTGGCCTAGGGAAAGAATTTATGAAGAAGACCCCAGTGACAATCATAGTAATAACAAAATGAATAAAATGGCACCTGATCAAATCAAAAAGCTTTTGCAGCCAAAGAAAGTATCATGAGAGCAAACAGACAACCTACATAATGGGAGAAAATATCCCATGCTACATGTCCAATAAAGGCCTGATAACTAGAATCTATATAGAACTCAGGAAAATCAACAAGAAAAAATCAAACAACCCCATTAAAAAGTGGGCAAAGGACATGAACAGAAACTTTTCAAAAGAAGACAAACCAATGGCCAAGAAACATATGAAAAACTGCTCAACAACTCTAATCATCAGGGAAATGCAAATCAAAACCACAATGAGATATCACTTAAATCCAGTGAGAATGGCTTTTATCAAAAAGACTCAAACAATAAATGTTGGTGTGGATGCGGAGAGACAGGAACACTCATACACTGCTGGTGGGACAGCAAACTAGTACAACCTCTATAGCAAATAATATGGAGATACTTCAAAGGGCTCAAAGTAGAACTACCAATTGATCCAGCAATCCCATTATTCGGCATCTACCAAAGGAAAAAAAAGACATCTGCACTCAAATGTTTATAGCAGCACAATTCACAATTGCAAAGATGTGGAAACAACCCAAGTGCCCATCAATACATGAGTGGATTAATAATATGTGGTATATGTATACCATGGAGTTCTACTCAGCCACAAAAAAACAATGGTGATCTAGAACCTCTTGTATTATCCTGGATAGAGCTGGAGCCCATTCTACTAAGTGAAGTATCCCAAAAATAGAAAAACAAGCACCACATGTACTCACCATCAAATTGGTATTAATTGATTAACACTTATGTGCACATATAGTAGTAACATTCACTGGGTGTTGGGCAGTTGGAAGGGAGGAGCAAGGGACGGGTATATTCACACCTAATGGGTGCCATGTACATTGTCGGGGGGATGGACGTGCTTGGAGGTCTGACTCAGGTGGGGCAAAGGCAATATATGTAACTTAAACATTTGTACTCCAGTAATATGCTAAAATAAAATACATTTTAAAAAATAGAGAGAAAAAAAGACTTTATGACCAATGTATTTTCAAATGGTAGGGCAATTTTAAAAAGTATCCTATAGCATGATGTCTTAATAAAAACAAGTACAATTGAATTGAAGTTTCTACATCAACAGGCTAATATTTGTTTATCTTTGTGGTCTGATATACTGCAAATATCTAACTTAATTTAGGATATAGATTTCAATTTCAAAATGACAGCATAGAATCAAACTGGCTTTATTCTTTCCCAATAGAAAACAAAAACAAGTACATAGTACTTAGTTTATCACCAGCAATATTCCGTATCTCAAATATGAAGACGAAACAGTTCCCAGGGCCACAAAGAAGTAAAAAACTCAGAGTAGATAGTTAGACAATCAAATTTCCACATCTGCAATGTCTTCCCACTCTTCTGCCTGGCACTAAACATGCAGAAAGTTTTCCTCTAACTCATGGCTTCTACACTGGAAAAAGTGAGATCAAGGTGGACAACCAGTGTCCTCACCATCATGGGTTCCGTGGCAGGAGATCTAATCTATAAGAATAGAAATCAGATCACTGGTACTTTGGGGTGGGGGGATGCAGAGGAGCTGGCGAGAGACTTTTCCCTGTCTTATACCAAGGAAAGCATCGTGAATGCCTAAAGCAAAAAATTTGCCTGCGGACAGGGAGAGACAAATGAGGGAGGAGTGACTACCTTGTCCAGCCCTGGAATCTCATCCAAAGGAGATGTCAAATCAGAGTGGCTGTCCAGCAGCATCGCACTGTAGAAGGTTTGTTCCATAGGTCCTCTTAGCATTAGCCTGTAGCCAGCATTCCCACACTGCTGGGATAACCCTTTTGGGACTTCCCTCATTCAGGAAGGGTAGTGCTTCAATCAATTTTTAGAAGCAAGGCGAACTCAAGCTTAAGGCACCACATAGAGCCATAAAGGATGCAGCAATCTAGCAGTAAAGAACCTCTAATCAAATATGTACAATAAAAGCCAAAACAAGCCAGACAAAGAAGACTGGAATAGATAACTAATCCTTCAATGAAAAGATACAGATATGCATCCACAAGAAACAACAACAAATAGGGAATCACAACCTCTCTAAATGAACAAAGCAAGGAACCAGGGGCTGACTCTATGAGAGAGCAAAATGTGAGCTCTATAGCTAAGAATTAAAAATAGCAGTTTAAGATAATACAAAAAGCAATTGAGAAATTTACCAGAGAAATTTAACAAACATTGAAGTAATAATTAAAAAATTCAACAGAAATCTTGGAACAGAGAAATACATTGACTTAACTGAAAAATTCATTAGAGGCTCTCCACAGCAGAATGGATCAAGCAGATAAAAGAATCAATGAGCTTGAATATGGCCTATTTGAAAATATACATTCACAGGAAAAAAACAGAACAAAGAATGAAAAGAAAAAATGACCACCTACAAGATACAGAAAATTATCTCAAAAGACCAAATCTAAAAATGATTGGTGTTCAAGAGGGAGTTGAACAAGAACAAGGGGTAGAAAGCTTATTCAGAGATATAATACAGAAAACTTTCCAAAACTTGAGAAAGATATAAATATCTAAGTACAGAAAGTTCAGAGAACACCAAACAGATCCAACCCCAATAAGGCTACCCTAAGGCATATAATAATCAAATGTTTAAAGGTCAAGGACAAAGAAAGGATCCTAGAAGCAGCAAAAGAAAAGTAGCAAATAACATATAAAGGAGCATGAATTCATCTGCTCAACAAAAACCACACAGGCCAGGAGAGAGTGGAACATTATCAAAGTGGTAAAAGAAAAAAAAACTTTCATACAAGAATATGGTATCCAGCAAAGTTATCCTTCAAATAAGGAGAGATAAAGAGCCTTTCTTAGAGAAATAAAAGCTGAGAGAATTCACCACAACCAGACCCATCTTATAAGAAATGCTAAAGGAAACTCTTCAATCTGAAAGAAAAAACACTAACATTCAAAAAAATTTAGAAAATATAAAATCCACTGATAAAATTAAGTACATGAACAAACTCAGAATAATCTAATTCTGAAATTGTGGTGTGCAATCCATTCATAATTCTAGTATGAAGTACACAAGACAAATCTATCAAAAACAATCATAGCTACAGCATCCTGTTAAGAGACAGATAATATAAAGTTATGTAAATTGAGAGAACTAAAAGTCAAAATGCAGGAGAAATAGAGCTAATTTGTTATTTTGTTTGTTTCTATTCTTTTCTTTTTTATCTAAGATAAGATATCATCTCTTTAAAATAACTTGTTATATCTATAAGATGATTTTTGTAAGCCTCATGGTAACCACAATGCAAAATCTTATAATAGATTCACTAAGAATAAAAAGCAAAAATTCAAGCATACTATCAGAGAAAATCACTTAACTATCAAGGAGGACAATAAGAAAGGAAGAGAGGATTTACAAAACAATGAGAAAGCAAGCAACAAAATGGCAATTCTAAGGTCCAACTTATCAATAATAACATTGAATGTAAACACACTCAGTTTTCTAATTATAAGACATAGAATGGCTGAAAAGATAAAGAAACAAGACCCAACTTTATGCTGCCCATAATAAACCTACTTCACCTATAAACACACACATAGACTAAAAAGTAAAGACATGGAAAAAGATAATTCCTCACAATTGTAAATCAAAAGGAAGCTATGTTTATATCAGATAAAATAGATTACAAATTAAAGACTATAAAAAGAGACAAATAATGTCACTATACAATAATAAAGGGGCCAATAAATCAAGAGGATATAATAAGTATAAATTTCTATGTACCCAATACCAGAGCTCCCAAATATATAAGGCAAATATTAATAGACCTAAGGAAAGAAATAGACTGCAGTTCAATAATAGTGGGGGACTTTAATAACCTGCTCTCACACTTTCAGTAATGGACAGCTCATCCAGGCAGAAAATCAACAAAGACACATCAAAGTTAAACTACACACTAGACCTAAGGGCCTAAATGCTATTTGCATAACATTTCACCCAACTGCTGCAGAATACATATTGTTTTAATCAGTGTATGGAACAGTCTCCAGAATAACCATATATTAGGCCACAAAACAAGTCTGAACAAATTCAATAATATAAATATCATATCAAATATCTTTTCTTACCACAATAGAATAAAACTGGAAATCAATAACAAGTGAAACCTTGGAAATGACACAAATAAATGGAATTTAACATGCTCCTAAACAACCAATGGGTCAAGGAAAAACTTAAGAAGGAAATTAAAAAAATGTTTTAAACAAGTTAAAATGTAAATAAAACATACTCAAATAAATGGAATAAAACAAAAGCAGTACAAAGAAGAAAGTTTATAGCAATAAATGCCTATAATAAAAAAAGTAGAAAGACTTCAAAAAAACAAATATGCACCTTAAGGAACTATAAAGCAAGAACAAACAAAAGCCAAAATTAGTAGAGGAAAAGAAATAATAAAGGTCACAGAAGAAATAAATGTGATTGAGACTAAAACAATAATACAGAAGATGAATGGAATGAAAAGTTGGTTTTTGAAAAGATAAACAAAATCAACAAGTAGCAAATAATCTGAAAAATAAATCAAGAAAGAAAAAAATTTAATATCCACAAAGAATATAAAATACCCAGGAATCAATATAACCAAAGAAGTAAAATATATATACAAAGGAAACTATAAAATACTGATGAAAATGATCTATTTAAAGGAAAAGACGTCATTTTATCAAAAAGATACCTGTACTTGAATATTTATTGCAGCAGAAGTCACAATTAAAAATATGTGGAATCAACCCATGTGCCTATAAATTCATGAGTGGATCAATAAAATGTATATGTAAAGCATGGAGTAGTACTCAGCCATAAAAAAGGATGAATAAATGCCATAAAAAGGATGAGGTGGGAAGGAAGTTGAGGTGGGTATGTAAGGGCAACATGAGGGATCCTGTGGTGATTTGACTGTGTACTACAGCTACCACTGGGGGGAATAGGGCAAAGGGTACATAGGATCTCTGTGTTATTTCTTACAATTACATGGGAGCAACTCATTTAGAGCATGGGCTTATAAATGTAAAACATTTTGTACAAATGTATGTGAATCTATAATTACTTAAAAATTAATAGTTTATTTAAAAAAAAGAAATTGAAGAAGACACAAAAAAATGGAAAGATATTCCATGCTTATGGATTGAAACAACTAATATTGTTAAAGTGACAATACTACCCAAAGCAATTTACAGATTCAATGTAGTCCCTATCAAAATGCCAATGACATTCTTCACAGAAATAGAAAATAATACTAAAATTTATATGGAACCACAAAAATTCCTGAATAGCCAAAGCAATCCTGAGGAAAAAGAAAGCTAGAGGCATCACACTACCTGACTTCACAATTTACTATAGAGCTATAGTAACCAAATCAGGCTACTACTGGCATAAAAACAACACATAAACCAATGAAACTTAATATGGAACACAGATATAAATCCACACATTTACAGTAAACTCATCTTTGACAAAGATTCCAAGAATATACAACGGGGAAAGGGCAGTCTCTTCAATAAAGGGTGCTGGGAAAACTGGATGGCCATAAACAGAAAAATGAAACTAGACCCCTATCTCTCACCATGTATATAAATCAAATCAAAATGGAATAAAGACTTAAGTCTAAGACCTGAAAGTATAAAACTACTACAAGAAAACATTGGGGAAATGCTCCAGTACATTGCTCTGGGCAAAGATTTTCTGTGTAAGACCATAAAAGCACAATAATCCAAAGCAAAAGTAGACAAATGTGATTTTATCAAGCTAAAATGCTTCTGAATAGCAAAGTAAACAATAAGCAAAGTGAAAACAAAGTGAAAAAAATATATTCTATCTATTTGCAAATAGATAGAAGAATATATTTGCAAACTACCCATCTGACAAGGGATTAAGAACCAGAATATAAAAGGAGCTCAAACAACTCAATAGCAAAAAAGTAATAATCTGATTAAGAAATAAGCAAAAGATCTGAATAGATATTTCTCAAAAGAAGACATGCAAATGGCCAACAGGTGCATGAATAAATGCTCAACATCACTAATCATCAGGGAAATACAAACCAAAATTACAATATGATATTATCTTATTCCAGTTAAAATGACTTTTATCAAAGGAGAGGCAATAAGAGATGCTGGCAAGGAGATAGAGAAAGGAGAACCCTGATATAATCTTGGTGAGAATGTAAATTATTGCAGCCAATTTGGAGAATAGTATGGAAGTTCCTCAAAAAATTAAAAATAGAACTACCATGTAATCCAGCAATTTAACTACTTTGTATATATCCAAAAGAAAAGAAATCAAAATATCAAAGAGATATCTGCATTCTAATGTTTATTGCAGCACTATTCACAATAGCAAAATATAGAATCAACTTCAGTGTCAATATATGGATGGATAAAAAATGTATTAATACACACACACATATAATAGAATATTATTCAGCCATAAAAAATAATGAAATCCTGTCATTTGTAGCAACATGGATGGAAGTAGAGGTCATTATTTTAAGTGAAATAAGCCAAGCACAGAAAGGCAAGTATTACATGTTTTCACTCATATATCAGAGCTCAAAAAGTAGATTTCATGAAGATAGAGTACATTGGTAGTTGCCAGAGTCTGGGAATGATGTCGGGAGGGGAAATAAAGAGAAGTTGATTAATGGGTACAAATATGCAGTTCGATAGAAGAAAAAAGTCCTAGTGTTGGATAGATCAGAAGGGTGACTATAGTTTACTATTATTATCTGTCATACATTTCAAAATAGCTAGAAGAAAATAATTTAAATGTTTTTAGCATAAATAAAAAACAAATATTTAAGTTGATGGATATCCCAAATGCACTTATTTGATCATTATTAGTTATATGAATGTATTATATTATCACATGTATATCAAAGCTATACACATCTATTATGCATTAATAAAAATAAATAAAAGAATATATATTATATTCACTAAGCCTAGTGCCATTTTAGCTAGGTTCAGTGGCTAACATGAGAGAAATTTATTGTGTGATCTCTTATAAGAAAGATTGGACTGGGTTGATCATGACATCAACTTGCATTCCCACAGGCACTTCTTCAAAGCACTTGTAAATTCAGTCTGATACATAGCAACCTCAGACTGTGGCTATCAACAATCTGCATATTTAGTATAGATTAAATTAAAGTACCTTAAAGCCCAAAGTTTGCACAAACACAACAGTTTATCTACAACAGCATGTAATATTTGTTTGAAATTTTATTTTTAAGGTACATAAAGACATATTTTTATAATATAAAATTAATTCTTAAAAAACCACAGGTATCAACTCATTTAACTCTATTTCTACAATGTCTTTCTGCTTTCTCAGTAGGCCTGATAAATACTGGTGTTCCTCAGCATTCTGTTCTCAGACATTTTCATTTCCATGAGATATCTCACCCACACTTTGGGTTTTGAAAACTGACTACATGCCAATCTCTCTCAAAACTATTTTCAAATGTCCTTTCTTCTTCCACTTAGGTCACCAAGGCCTGTAAATCCATCTTTGACTACTTCTCAATTTAGAGTCATTTACCTTCATTCACACTTTTTCCTTATCAAACCCTTAACATCCCTCATGTCAAATATTACATGTGCTTCCTAATGGATGACTTTCCCACTGTCTTTCTACTCCAGTCCATCTCAGGCAACCATCAAAATATTACGCCAAATACGTTAATCTGATCATGTTTGCCTCTGTTTAAAAACTGACATACTTCCTTCATGCCTTTAAGATTGAGTCATACTCCTTAACATCATAATCAATTATTTTCCACAATTAAATGTCAAACTATCTTTTAAGTCTTGAGCTCCAACACATCCTTTCTCTCATTTCCTGCATGGCTACAGACTCTCCACTTGCTCTTTTTTAGTTTTAGTTTTTGAATTGGAAATATCTAAACTCTTAATTTGGATGCTGACTTCACAGGTATTTTTTTTATTATGCTTGAAAAATTATGCATGCATGGACACATATACGTAAAACAAATCTAAATATATATTATATATATATTTATGCATTTGGCAAATATTATATAATAAATGTATTAAAGAGGAATATTTTCAGATTCAGCACATAATATTCAGCTTTATGTGATTTACAAAGAGATGGACCTAAAACATATTGTTATAAGACAGTCAAAGTATAGATTAAAGCAATATACTTGGCAATTGCTAACCAAAAGAAAGCTATTATGCATTTATGTACATACATCAAACAAAAGAGACTTAAATGAAAAAGAAGTTATTAGGAATAAAGAGGATCACTACTAATAGAAATAAGCCATCAAAGAAAGACATCAAAATGATGAATGTGTAAAAACCTCAGAAGTAAGCATACATTTTGAAAGCTTTATTCAATAGAACAAAATCTCAATTGGGAGGAATTTTTTTGTGTTTTTGAGATCTATTGCACAATGTGGTGAATATAATTAATAGAGGATTTTACATTTTGAAATTGCTAAGAGAGTAAAGTGCAAATGTTTTCACAACAAAAATTGTCATGTATTTGAGGTGAAGGATATGTTAACTATCTTGATTTAATTATTTCACATTGTATAAATAAATCATCGCTTTGTACCCCATAAATATATACAATATAAGTTGTCAATATAAAATTAAAAATAAAATTTAAAAATTGAACATTATGTAATCATTAAAATGGCATTTATTATGAGCATATAAAAATGTCTTAAATGGTTGCAACATTATGCTAAGAGAAAAACAACTTTATAAACTGAGTATATATAGGATTACATTCATGTAAATTAAAGTTTATGCAAGGAAAATTTTATATGGAAAAAAGAATTCAACTGAAGATCACTTTTTTCTTTGCTTCTAAGATTTCAGCATTTTTCAAATTTTATTGGTATTTATATAATGGAATTTTGTACCATTTAAGTACATTTATGCAATAAATGTTTATTGAATGTCTAGTAGACCTTGGGAAAAGAAAAATATACAATCAACTTCTCAGATTACAATCTGTTCTTTAATTTTTTCTAATCATTTCTCACTTGGAAAATTTCTTTTTGCTCAAGACCAGAACAAATGTTATGATGACTGTGATACTTTTCTTTTAACTAAATAATTAAATGAAAGATTTTTTTGTGATTTCTAAACTATTTCATATTCATTTGAGTATAATTCATATATTAATAAATAATACACAAGTTATATATGTACAGTTTTTGATGCATACACTAGAGTAACCCACACTTCTATAAAGATATAGAATATTTCCCTTATGCTATTTCTAATTAATCACTATCACAAAGAAGTAGTCAATGTTCTGATTATTTTCCTCCACAGACTAGTTTTTCTTCTTACAGAACTTTACTTAAATGTGATCATATCTTATGTACTCATTGCATCTACATTCTTCCTCTCGGTGTGATGGTTTTGAGATTCATCTATATTGTTACATAACAGTAGTTTCTTTTTTTATTGCTGATAGTATTTCGTTGTATGAAAATACCACAATTTTCTTATCCATTCATCTGTTGCTGAACATTTGAGTTGTTTCATATATTCTTTTTTGCTATTATGAACAAAGCTGCTATGAACATTTCTGTTCAAGCATTCTTGTAGACATATGTTACCATTTCTTTCGTGTAATACCTAGGAGTGAAATTACTGCCACACTGTTTTCCAAAGTTGTTGAGCTATTTTACATTCCCACCAGCAATGTATGAGTTCTAGTTGTCTCACATCCTTGCTAACATTTGGTGTTGTTAGTGGTTTTAATTTATCTATGCTAGAGGGTATATAGAGGATATCTCATTGTTATTATAATTTACATTTCCTTGATGACTAAATCTAAATGAGTACTTTTTCCTGTGTTCATTGGTCATTAGTACATCTTTCTTTGTTGTGCCTGCTAAAGTCCCTTTGGCCATTTAAAAAATTCTGTTGTTTGCCATTCTGTAAGTCTTGGTTTTCTATATATTGTGTATATAAATCCTTTGCCAGATATATATTTTGAGCATTTTTTGTCTGGTCTTCTGCTTACTATTCATTTTCCTGATTATTTTTAATTTTAAATTATTCTAATTTACCACTTTTATATTAATGACTTTAGTATCCTATCTATGAAAAAGCTTTGCTTAGTCTAAGGTTATAAAGATATTCTGTATTTTCTTCAAAAGTAGTTCCAGGTTTTATGCTTAGATCTACAATTCATCTCATATTAATTTTATATATGATGTGAGATAGAAATTGAATTCTATTTTTTTCTATACTGACTTCCAGTTTTTCTAGTGCCATTTGCTAGAAAGACTTTCCTTTCCCCCATTGCATACTCTTTTGTACCTTTGTCGGAAATCAAATAACTCTAAATGTTTCATGTATTTCTGAACTCTACATTCTCTTCTACTGATCTATAGTTGTCCTTATGCTAATCCCACATTTCTTTAATTACTATATGTGTTAGTTTCCTATTGCTGCTGTAACAAATTGCTACAAACTTAGTGATTGAAACCAACACACATTTCTTCTTTTGCAGTTCTGGAGGCCAGAGTCCAAAATAGGCTTTACCAGGCTAAACTAAAGATGTTGGCCAGGATGTCTGCCTTCTGGAGTCTGTAGAGAAGACTGTCTCCCTGCCCTTTCCAGCTTGCAAAGGCTGCCTGCCATCCTTGGCTTGCACCCCATTTCCAGCAATAGCATCACTCTGACCTATGCTGTCATCACAACTTCTCTCATTCTGATACTCATGTCTCGCTCCTATATGGACCCTTGGGATTACAGTGGGTCCACCTGCACAATCCAGGATAATCTCTCATCTAAAAATCTTTAATTTAATCACATCTGCAAAGTTCCTTTTGCCAAGTAAAGTAACATATTCGCTGGTTCTGGGGATTAGAACATGTACATTTGTGAGGGGTAGGGGCCTTATTCTACCTAGCACCATCTGCCCTATGCCTCTTAAAACTTTATGTCTGTCTCAAAGCACATTACATTCTCCACATCCCAACACCCCCAAAATTCTCAACCCATCACAGCAACTCAAAGTCTAAAATGTCATCTAAATCTCACCAGCTCAAAAATCCCAAATCTTATCTAAATCAGGTATGAATGAGACTGGTTATAATTATAATCTATCATGGGAAAAAACTCCTCTCCATTGCTGAACTTATGAAACTAGATAACAAATTGCCTTCTCCTAGAATACAATAGCGGAACAGGCATAGGAAATTAATTATAGACATTTCCATTCAAAAGGAATAAAGTGGAAGAGAAAAAGGAGTCACCTTTTTCTCCAAGGAGTCACCAGTCCAAGCAATTTTGAAATCTAATCCAGCAAAGTCAATTTGATTTCAATGACTACATTTATATTTAAATCTTGGATTGTGGCAATATAAATCTTGCATCTTTGCTCTTCTTTTACAAGAGTGTTTTATCCATTGCGAATCTCTGACTTTCCATACCAATTTTATCATCACAGGAAAATCTGAGAGTTGTGTGTCTGGGGCTATGAGTGATGACCCAGCATGGCAGCCACCACCAGCATCAGCATACATTGCTCAGGACCCAGAGGATCACTCTACCACTGCTATTGCCATTACCTACATCACACCAATTGCCCATGGACCTGAGAACCCGCTCACCTGCCCAGCCCACTTCTACCATGACCAACATCTGAACAAGCCACCCTAAAGCTCAAGACTCAACCCACCTGGTCCTGCTATCACCAATGACAGTACATACTACCCTGGGGCCCAAGAACAGGCAGCCATGCTCAGCTCACTAATGCCACCACTGGGGACCTTAAGACTGGCTTGCCAGCATCCCATGTTCCCAGAGAAACTTCACCATAGCCTCCACTAATAACTGCACTCTAAACCACTGAGGAAATCACAGATATCACTGACACTGTTTACAGCCAAAAAAATCATACAGAGATGGCACTATTACGTGCAATAAAAATCAAACCCAAAAGGCCCTATACAACCAACACCATTGATACACCTTCAGGAAGAAGTCCTTTCTTATGAAAACAAAGTCAAAAAATTGAAAGAAGTGTCTGTTACCCCAGATGCACAGATATCAATGTAAGAACACAGGAAACATGAAAAATCAAGGAAATATGACACCTCTGAAGGAACAAAATAATTCCCCAGGAACATACCCCAATCATCAAGAAATTCACAAAAATTGCAGAAAAAATTGAAAATTATGATACTAAAGAAGATCAGTGAGATAAAAGAGAATTTTGAAAAAATAATACAAATAAATCAGAAAAACAATTCAGAATATGAATTAGAAATTTACCAAAGAGATAGATAACATAAGAAAAAAAACCAAACAGAAATTTTGGGATGGAAGAACTCTTGGAATGAAATACAAAATATACTTGAAAGAGTCAACAGTATATTAGATCAAGCAGAACTTGAAGACAAGTCTTTTGAAATAATCCAGTCAGAAAAAAATAAATAAAAAAAGAATAAACAAAGCCTTTGTAATATATGAGGTACCATAAAACAACCAAATGTATGAATTATTGGTATCCCTGAAGGCAACAAGAGAAGAAAGTGTTCAAAAATCTATTTTAAAAAATAACAGACAAAAACTTCCCAAGTCTAGCAAGCAATTTAGACATCCAGACACAGAAGGCCCAGCAATTTCCAGATACAAGCAAAAAGGTCATCTCCAGGACACATTATAGACACATCACATCAACAGAAAGAAGGACAAAAACCGTATGTTCACCTCAATATATGGAGAAAAAGCATTTGACAAAATTCAGCACCCTTTCATCATTAAAAACTTTCAACAAACTGGGCATAGAAGGGTCATACCTTAAATAACAAAGGCCACATATGACAAAACCACAGATAACATTATACCAAATGAAGAAAAGTTGAAGCCTTTCCCATAAGAACTGGAACAAGACAGGGATGCCCACTTTCACCACTCTAATTCAAAATAGTACTGGAAGTCCTAACCAGAGCAATCATCAAAGAAAAAGAAATAAAAGGCATCCAAATTGTAAAAGAGAAAATCAAATATCTTTTCTGATGATATCATACTATATCTAGAAAAACCAAAGACTCCACCAAAAAATTCATAGAATTGATAAACAAATTCAGTAAATTTGCTAGATACAAAACAACATAAAAAAATCAGCAGTGTTTCTATACACCAATAGTGAAATAACTGAAAGAAGATAATCCCACTATGATAGCTAAAACAAAACAAAAAACTAGGAATAAATTTAACCAAAGAGGTGAAAGATCTCTACAAAGAAAACTAAAAAACACTGATGAATAAAATTGAAAAAGACACACACACAAAAAAATGGAAAGACTTTCCATGGCCATGAATTGGAAGAATTAAAATCATTGAAATGACCATATTGCCCAAAGCAGTCTACAGATTCAATGTAATTCCTATCAAAATACCAATGTTATTTTCATAGAATTAGGAAGAACAATCCCATAATTGTATGAAACCAATAAAGAGCCTAAATGGCCAAAGCAATCCTGAGCAAAAAAATAAAAATAAAGATGGAGGCATCATACTACCTGACTTCAAAACATATTACAAGTCTACAGTAACCAAAAGAGCCTGGTGTTGTTGTGAAAATAGACACATAGACCAACAAAAAAGAATAGAGAATTCAGAAATAAATCCACATATTTCTAGCCAGTTGATCTTATACAAAGCTGCCAAGAACATACACTGAGGAAAGGACACCCTTTTCAATAAATGATGCTGAGAAAATTGGATAATTGAAAATTGAAGAATGAAACTGGACCCCTACCTCTCACCATAGGCAAAAGTCAACTCAAGATGAATTAAAGTCTTAAACATAAGACCCCAAACTATAAAATTAGTAGAAGAAAACCTAGGGAAAACTATTCAGGACACTGGTCTAGCAAATGATTTTATATGGCTTCAAAACCTCAAAGCATAGGCAATAGCAAAAATAGACAAATGGGACTATATTAAACTAAAAATCTTCTGCACAGCATGAGAAACAATCAACAGAGTGAAGAGACAATCTCCTGAATGGGAGAAAATATCTGCAAATTTCTCATGACAGGGACTAATATCCAGAATATATAGGGAACTCAGGCAACTCAACAGTAAATTCACAAATAATCCCATTAAACATGGGCATAGGACATGAATATACATTTCTCAGAAAAAGACATATGAATGGTCAGCAGGTATATCAAAAAATGCTCAACATCACTAATCATCAGAGAAATGCAAATCAAACCACAATGAGATATCATCTCACCCAACTTATTACAGAATGGCTATTAATAAAAAGACAAGCCAGGTGTGATAGCTCATGCCTGTAATCCTAGCATTTTGGGAGGCTGAGGGAGGAGAATTGCTTGAGGCCAGGAGTTTGAGACCAGCCTGGGCAACATAGCAATGCCCCCTCTCTAAAAATAAAAAAAAAAATCTGGGTGTGGTGGTGTGTTTTTGTAGTTTCAGCTACTTGGGAGACTGAGACAGGAGAATCACTTGAGCCCAGGAATTTGAGATTACAGTGACATAATTCTCAATTATGTCAACTATTTTCTTTAACATATTAATCACAGTTTTATTTAAGGTTCATATTTGATAATGCCAATGTCTGAATTACAAACTAGTCTTTTTCTATTGTCTATTTTTCCTTTTTTTCTTGTTTCTAGCTATATAATGTCATTTCCAAACTTTTCTCAATTCTACCATCTGATCACTTCAGCCTGAATTCCTTCTGTTGTCTTATGTATCTCTTTTCCCAAGTGCCTTCTATGACATCCAGAGCTTTTCCCTACAGATCTAGTCCCTCAAGTGTTAGCTCGTTTTTGTATTTTTATGGCTGTTATAATTACTTTTGGTAGAAGCATTGGTCTATTGCAAGGTACTCCATTATAACCAGAAACAGAAGACCCTTTTGCACATTTCTGAAGTGACAGTACTACAATGCAATGGAATCATTTGTTAAATTGGATTATATTTTGTATGGTATTGAGAGTTTCACAAGTTAGCAGGGACTGAGAGATTGCTCCCTGATTTCACTGTGTTTAGAATATTTAGACCACATACCGAAGAATGAAGCAGGATCCATATCTCTCACCACTCACAAAAATTAATTCAAGATGGATAAAAGACTTAAATG
>CAUYPO010137635.1:0-44265 GCA_963574435.1 Cheirogaleus major
TACACTGCTGGTGGGACTGCAAATTAGTGCAACCTTTGTGGAAAAGAATTTGGAGATATCTCAAAGAGCTAAAAATAGAAATACCATTCGACCCAGCAATAGCATTGTTGGGGATCTACCCAAAAGAGCATAAGTCATTCTATTATAAAGACATCTGCACCCGAATGTTTATGGCAGCACAATTCACTATTGCAAGATCATGGAAACAACCCAAGTGCCCGTCAATTCATGAGTGGATAATCAAAATTTGGTATATGCTCACAATGGAATATTACTCAATTCTAAGAAACGACAGCAAGCTAGCACTGCTTATATTATCCTGGATTGAGTTTAAGCCCATTATCCAAAGTGAGGTGACACAAGATCAGAAAAATGGGCCCCACATGTACTCGCCATCAAATTGGTACTGACAGGTTAACACTATGGTGCTCAAACGGTGGTAGTATTCACCAGGGATTCGGGGGTTGCGGGGGTAGACTCACATCTTATGGATGTGGTGAGCATTGTGGAAGGGAAGGGCATACCTCTAACCCTTCCTAGGAAGAGGCAAAGATATAAAATGTAACCAAAATGTCAAAATAAAATTTATCAGGTATTGGGCAGGTGGGAGGGGGGAGGAGAGAATGGGTATATATATACATAATGAGTGTGATGCGCACGACCTGGGGGATGGACATGCTTGAAGCCCTGACTCGCGGGGGGCGGGGAGGCAAGGGCAATATATGTAACCTTAACAACATTTGTACCCCATAATATGATGAAATAAAAAAAAAGTCCCCAAACAATAAATGCTGGCATGGATGAGGAGAGATAGGAACACTCCTACACTGCTGATGGGACTGCAAACTAGTACAATCTCTGTGGAAAGCAATATGAAGATACCTCAAAGAGATACAAGTAGATCTATCATTTGATCCAGCAATCCCACTACTGAGCATCTACCCAAAGGAACAAAGGACATTCTGTAAAAAAGACACCTGCACTCGAATGTTTATAGCAGCACAATTCACAATTGCAAAGATGTGGAAACAACCCAAGTGCCCATCAATACATGAGTGGATTAATAAAATGTGGTATATATATACCATGGCATTCTACTCAGCCACAAACACAATGGTGATCTAGCACCTCTTGTATTATCCTGGATAGAGCTGGAACCCATTCTACTAAGTGAAGTATCACAAGAATGGAAAAATAAGCACCACATGTACTCACCAGCAAATTGGTATTAACTGATCAACACTTAAGTGCACATATAAGAATGATATCCATCGGGTGTCTGGCAGGTGGGAGTGGAGAGGAGGGGATGGGTATATACACACCTAATGGATGCAGTGCACACCATCTGGGGGATGGACACGCTTGAAGCTCTGACTCGGGAGGGGCAAAGGCAATTTATGTAACCTAAACAGGTCTACCCTCATAATATGCTGAAAGAAATAAAAAGATAATCACAAGGGAAAAGATTTGTTTGAAAGAATGAGGAAGTACCTTCACAATTAAAAAAAATGTGTCAAAGTGAAAAACAACAACAAAAATGTATTGTGTCACAGTTCTGGAGGCTGGAAGCTCAAGATCAAGTTGTCAGCAAGGTTGGTTCCTTTTCAGGGTTGTGGGGGGGAATCTGTTCCACGCCTCTCACATGGCTTCAGTGGTTTGCTGGCAATCTTTGGTGTTCCCTGGCTTGTAGAAACATCACCCCATCTCTGCCTTCATCTTCCCTGTGTGTGTGCTCAAGTCCAAATTTCCCCTTCTTATAAGGACAATAGTCTTGTTAGGTTAGGGGGCCACCCTACTTCTGTATGACTCATTCTAACTTAATTATATTTGTAACAACCCTGTTTCCAAATAAGGTCACATTTTGAGATACTAAGGACTTCAACATGAATTTCTGGAGGACATAATCCAACACATAACATGAGGTCAGTGAGATATGCCAGATAAAGGTCATGGAAGGCCTCAGAGACCAGGAGGAAGAGGTTTGGATGTGCTCTGGATGTAATGGGAAGTCACCAAAGGGTTTCAAATCAGGCAAACGACATGATCTGATTTATGTTTTAAAAGAATAATTCTGGCTGCTGCGTTAGATTGTGAGAGAAAACAGCTCTCTATGCCTGCATGAGTCATCTGGCACCCCTGCTAGGAGTGGGAATTCTCGTCATAACATCCACTTACTGGACCTGAGGTTTTAGTTTTCATTGTTTATCATTAGTTCACAGGAAAAACACATTTAGCTTCCACTTTATGAGATGAACACATCCTTATAACCATGTACAAAAATATTGGTTTTTTTATTTCCTGGATGCCTACTCTTTTTAAATTATAAAAGTAATCCAAGCTCTTGGTAAAAATATCAAACAACACCAATAGTGCATCCCTAGCCCTCTGCAATTTCCACTTCTCAATTTCTTCACACCCACATTTTAAAAGAAACCTCTTTGGAGATCACCTTCCTAGAATTGTTTCTGATCATCTTTATATGTCTCTATGCAGATTCTTACCCACAACAAAATTTTAATACTAGGGCAACTGTCCAACTTCACCAGGAAGGCTCCTATTACCTTCTTCCCATATAATGGCATGGAAATGTCCAGGATGAACAGGGACAGTGAGCCACACAATTAGCAGTAGAAAGATCATTGGACTTGTGATCAAAAACATTGAGTTCCTGCTTCTGTTACATCACTTGTTGCCTCTACGACACTGAGCAAATCATAACCAAGCCTTAGTCTTTGTTTCTTCTCATTTTGCCTATCCCATGAGGTTGCAGCGATGTATAAGGGTATTTGTGTAACAGAGCATTTCTACTATGTTGTTGCTAATGTAGCCAACGCTCCTCTCCACTCCCAACGTACACACAGTCATATATCTCTTGGTATTTGTTCATAGACAAGGGAGCTTTTGTTATGTAACTAGAACTAGCAAGAGGTGTCATGCTGGAGGACAGGCCAGGGGGTATGGGGTACAGTTAACTTTGTCAGGCTGGGTGATGTCTGGGGTAAGGGTTCTGAGTGGCTTTGCAGGCTTCAAATGTGGCCAAGTAGGAGTTGGAGAGGGAGGGAACAAAGTGAGTGTGTCCCTCTTGACAACCATAGCTGACAGACTGATTTGAATGTACCTGGGATGCCCTGATTTAGTGATGTATTCCAAGTCTCAGAAGGAGAAATAATCAGGAAACATTTTGGTGGGTTCCAAGATTCTGCTAATATTCAGGAGAGGCTGCCAAACCCATAGACATTGGACTTGGGGGAAAATATTAATAGTATTTTATCACTAGAAAAGACTGCTGGTTTGTGCCATTCAAAGTTGACTGTGTTTGGGATTGTCATCCAGGGAAAGGGTCTGTTTTTTATTATTCATTGTATCCCCTGCAGTACATGGCACCAAGCAGGTACTCAATAAATATTGGTTGAGTGAATCGACTATTCTGTTTAAAAGAGATACATTATCTATTTTAGCCCTCGGAACCAAATGAGTAACAACGATATTCGTACAGCCAATTTGTAAAGCCCAGTTTTCACACCCAGTTTCAATTTATCATCTCAATAGTCTAATGAGGCGGGTTTTATCTTATTTTAAAGATGAGGTTACTGAGATCCAGAGAGATCAAGTCATGGGCTTAAAATCACCTGGTGAATAAATAGAAGAAGCTGAAATAAACATGTCCTCCAACACCTACAAAGGTTTGTATTGTGATGGTGATGATCAGGATGTGACTTGTAATATAAAATATAAGAACCCCTTGTGGCTGGGTAAGTGTGGTGTGCCTGGAAGGTGGTGTACACCCAGGCAAGAAACATGTCTTCAGGCAGGAAACAGGAACTAAGTAGGCAAGCTTTACCTCGCCAACCAGCATTCAGCAAGCACCATATTGTCTGAGGTCCTGCTCTGTGCTGGGCACTGGACATGGAGTTTGGGATTTGATAGTGAACAAGCAGGACAATTAGTTCTCTCAGGTGGTGGCAGGGGCCAAGATGGCACCTACCATATTGGAGGCCAATAAGGCTTTAGGGTGGGATGAAGCCAGTAATACCTCCTCAAGTGTTCTCTAAATATTCATTCAAGACCTGATGCCAAGCTGCCCAGGAATCTCTCTATCTCTTTTTTTAGATGGTGTCTCGCTCTGTCACCCAGGCTGGAGTGCAGTGGCAGTATCATAGTTCACTGCAGCCTCAAACTCCTGGGCTCAAGCGATCCTCCTGCCTTGGCCTCCCAAAGTGCTGAGATTACAGGTGAGAGCCACTGTGCCCAGCCAGGAATCTCTATTTTAATACCCATTTTAGATGATTTTGATGCACAGTCAGGTCTGGGAGCCACTGCAATAGGCAAGCTGGATGGTTTAATGGCACATCACGATAGCAATCTCTTATTTTCCCCAAGCTTTTAGATGAAAAGTTTTACCTTCAGCTCAGCTGCACCATAGAGGCACATTTGGGCCAGAATATTAAAAAGGGGCTGATCCCAATCACACCCCTAGGCTGGTGAGGTAACCAGGAAAATTGCCTCCAAGGTAAGGAGAATCTTGTGGAACAAAAAGCCAGACTGTGAGATCCGGAAGTCCCTTTTCAAGAGGAGACTCTTCATCCAAGGCCAATCTTAGAGATCCTGAGTTTTGTTTGAACAAGAAAGATACCAATTCCTTTATACTAAGTCTTGAGTCCAGGTCCTCTGGCTCCAAATCCTGTGCTTTTTCCATTCTCTCTTCTATCTGTAGCCTCCTGAATCAAGATCCTAAAATGGTCTATTTAGAGACACTAGCAGCAAGTGATGTACAGAATGGAACTTCCTCAACCTGGCAGTTTGAGGAGGCCCTAAGTGAATTGAAAAGTGGCTTTCTCTCACCTTGAATGTTGCTCTCTTCTCAGAGCTCTATTACTGTTTTTGGAAAATAAGAATTTTCTTATGGTTGTTTGAGCATTTCCCTTACCCACATCCCAGCAGCAGTTGAGAGTGGCTATTATGAGGGAGGAAAGAGAGTCCAGGGCCTTGGGAGCTCAAGGGAAAACAGAGTCCAAGATCCTAGAGTGCATGGGAGACCTGGAGCTAGGGTCCAAAGGTGGTCCCTGAGGAACAGAGTGACCACATTTGATTTGCCTGGGATTGTCCCAGTTTATGCCTGTCATCCCTGGGTAATTATTACCAGCACCCTCCCACTGTCAAAAGTGCCCTAGTCATACATCAAATGATATGGCCACCCTACTGAGGGAGGAAGTGGAGCCCTTCTTTACCCATTGTTTTCACCTGGGACACTGCTTTGAAAAAGAAACTACAACTTCCAGACATCAGGGCAGTAAGCTCATTACAAACAGGGACTGCCTTGTGACTGAATTTTTTAAAATAAGAATAAAACCATAAAGCTTATCATGTGCATTAAAAAGAGAATGTCTGATAAATTAATATCACGTGATTGAATTTTGTATTCCCAGCACCCAGGTATATGTATGAATTAATGCTTCCTGCCCTGCTATGACTATGACTACACCTCAGTCATAGTTCCCCTTTGCCAAATCTTAGCCTTATCAGTATCTTAATGATTGCACTGACATCTGGTGGTCATTTCCAGGTTTTTCTCTCAACCACTTCTATAAAGGATGATGGATTGATCTGGACCCCATACTCCATCAAAGCAACTTTTATCTGAACCCTACAGTGACTACACATGACACTCTAATTCATAGCAAGCTGTTGATAGCTGGTAACAGATGCATTATTTTTTCTCAAAAACTATTTAGAGACAGAGATGGCACTAGTATGGAAGGGGCCCAGTAGTAAAATGATAACTAACATCAAGAACCGAATTTTTTTTGGTGGGATTTCAGGCTTCTGAGGGAGTAATTTTTATATGAAGGTATGATTCTGGAAACAATACCACGTAGGCTAAAGGCATTAATGTTCTTGGTAGCAAGGGCACATAAAGTCAACACACCAGTGTAGATGTGGTCAGACATTAACCAGAAAAATTCTTAAACTAAAACTTGGACACATGGTAAACGGCCTTACTAGCAGTGTCTAGCTAATAGAGAGAGGGAGGGGCTGGAGGAGGAGTCAGAGGCAGGAAAAAGAGAAACTATGGAAGCCATACCTCAAAGTATAACTTTCCTATGTTTTCTGTGTTCCAGAGAGGTGTGAAAAGGAAATGTTTGCATATTCAACCACCTCCCTATGACCTACCATGCTTTAATCTGCAGGATCACTTCCAAGGTTTTCCTATAGAAGACATTTTAATCCCAACGCACCCTAAAGAGAGTACTAAGAACGCTAGTATTCATCAGAGGAACATTCTGATCACCCATCCTCCTCCTTGTATGAAGTGGCTGGAGACAAGAGGCCTGTCAAAACCCATGGCCTTATGTCATTAAAAGCTCAAAGAGAGAAAAATATAGCTCCCAGCTAATTCTCATGTCATCAGGAAAGTATCACTAATGAGAGAGGGACATTTAAGTAGCCATAATGGATAAGGAATCTGGGTATCTGGAATATCTCAGAAAATGCAAGCTGCTCCTCATTTGCCTCCTTACGGTAAAAAATATTTACTGACTCTGCAAACATGGAAGTAAGTATTTAACAAATCTTTTAAAGAAGTGGGCTTACCAGTAGGGGTTTGTGGTTGCCTTTTACACTACCCTCCCCCAAGCCTTCCACCCTGCCCCTGTGCTTCTCTGATCAGAAATCAATAGCTACAAAGTTTAGGACCTTTAAAAACATACCAGACACCAGTTTGGATAAAGCTGTGCTTTATTACATGCATAATTACAAATCTTTGCTAAGTGAAAATGTATAAAGCAATGGCAACCTGGGTTTAAGCCACACAGAGAAAGGGCTGGATGATCCCATTAACCCTTCTGCCATTGTCCATTCCGTTGTCTTTAACATGATTGTTTCCATTTCTTACAATTTGCATAGCACTTACTTGTCAAAGTACTTTCCATTCATTGTCTCAGTTTATCCTCACAACAACCCTGTGAGGTAGGTAGGGCAATTAACACTATCCCCATTTGCAGATGGGAACACTGAGGCACAGAGCGGTTAAGATCTCAAGGCTAGTTAGTAGAAGCATAGGGAATAGAAACTAGGTCTCCGAACTCCCAGTCCACGTCTTCCTTTTTAGACTATGTTGCTCCCCACCACCATGGAGCAGAGTGAAGTGAGCAGTGAGCCACAGCTCTGGTTCAGGCTGTGCCTAGGAAGAGGCAAGAATTAAAGCTGAGAAAGCACAGCTAAAGGGCTGGCAACACTCAGATGTGCTCTGCACAGCTCAGCACCAAGCTTCCTGTGAAAACTCGGGCTCTATTAGCTTTGGTTGAAGCTATTTTCTGGATGCCTACCTACTGCCGATGTCTAGACATTAGCTTCGGTTGAACTTTCACCAACTTTCAGGAATTAAAATGTCGAGTCAGACAGGTTTTCTTTGGCTACTGCAGTTGGCACCAGCCCTGCAAACAAGCTTATTACAGAGATATTCACATAGTGGCCCATAGGCTAGAACTGGCCCCCTGATCTCCTGGCCTCATTGGCTCACCCAACAGCTGGTAGTTTTCCCACAGCCAGAAATGAATGGGCAGAGGTAATAGCAGGATCTGGCCTTGGTCAAATGAAGAAGAGTCACCAACATGACATCATTGTCCCCCTTAGCTGACATGACCAAGGTGTTGTCAGGCCCACCTCCTTTCTGGCCTGTACCTGGTTAGCAGCATAGCTTCAAAAGACATTTTAAGAGAACAAAACCTTAAAAATCATTTTTTTCTTGAATGGAATAAATTCTTAATCATTATACAGTCCCAAAGGACCAAATATATAATAAAAAAGTAAATACACACTTACATAAAAAGCTCAGTACTAAAAAGGCAGGACCATGGGAGAGAAAGGAGGGAGAGGTGGGGACAAAGTGAAGTGGAGGAAGGAAAAGGAGTGCTCTTGAAGGGCCATACAGTTTGAGGTACTCCCAATGACAGTGAGGCAGAACCTTCCCATCTCAGGCCACACATTCTTCCCCTTCTTGTCAGATGGCATTTCACTCACCAAATCCTAGATTGCCTTTGAATTCCAACAGATTTAGACTAGTAGATAATGAGGTTTAGCAATGAATACTTCATATGTCTGCCTTGAGATGCTACAGCCCTCGACATTCCTGACAAGTATCACTGGATTTAGCCCTTCCAGAGGAGCAAAGCCCTGTTAGCCCCATCAACTCAGAAGGATCTTTCATTCTCTGTTCTCAGAACTATCCCCTTCCTCCCCTAAGGTCCATATTCAAAACAATATGCCTGTAAAAACTGAGAGAAATCTGAATCCAGAGCATGGTAGGGGAAGAGAAAGAGAGAGAGAATGAGGTGGGATGGAGGAGACAGAGAGGGAAGGAGAGGCAGAGATCTTGTTAAACCCTCATATTTTTATATCATAACATGCTGCTTCTCCTCAAAAGGCCAAACTTTAGGCAAGGCATTCACTCAACGAGTGTGCACACAAAGGCTGAAGACCCTTTGGTAGGAACTTAGAGGTAGGAATTTATGAATGCAAGATTGGGCTGGGCAACCTGATAGGTTCCATCCAAGAAACATTAACTCCACACATCATATACTTTCTTTCTTGAGTGATTTGGCAAAATCTGACTATACCATGGAAAAACCAATTTTGTTCCCTACATCTATTCAAAACTTTACCCAGATCCAGATGTTTAGAAATGAGAATGTGGCCAGCAAATGTTTGAGGAATAACTTAAAGTTGCTAGCACCTATTATTCTCAGAAATTCTCTTCTTGAAGCAAACAACTGAAACTGAAGTAGAGCAAAGTTCAGTGATCACCCCAGGTCCACTACACTGACTGAACTTCACATTTACACAGCTCCTGGGTTGTGATCTGAGGAACTCTCACCTTTTTCTTTTCAATATATAATAAGGACTAGAAGGCTAAAAATATAGATTTTGAAAAAATTTTCTATCAAAATTCAGGACAAACTACCTAAAGCTTATCATTTAGGAAACGGCAACAGATGGTGCTACATTCCTTCCCAAGCAGATATCTTGGGTCAGCCCCTTCCATAAAACTAGACTTCCCTTGGGCTGAAGATTGCTTTGAACCCCTTGTTTGCTTAGAAAGCCTAGCCTTTGGGGGATTGCTTGACTTTTTCTCCCCTTAAGGCACATGATCAAGCAGTTTATAAATGCCAAGATGTGTGGCATGGGAGCATGGGATGGCTTTCCTTCCACCATCTTACACCATTCGTATATTTTCTTACCAGGGATCTTCCATGGCCATAATTTTCAATTTCCTCTCCAAAGGGAACCCAGGCAATCTCAGAGGTTGTTTTAAAAAATCAAGGTTTTAGGACACTTAAGTTCAGACCACATATTTAGATATCTATTTTTTTAAAGGACTCGATATTCTACTCTAAATTCCTAATTTTTCTCAGGGATTTTAAGAGCTCAATACCTACATACTACCACAAAAGACATTCTACTGCTTTCTCTGAACTGATAAGTAGCCTGCATCTGGCTGTGATCCAGTGTAGGGAAACCAGTTCCTCACAATACAATGTGATCAGTAAGTACTTTGGGAATATAAAACATACTGGCCATTTCAAATTCTCGATATTGTCTTTGATATCATTATTAAAACTCAACTTCAAAAATTACACTGTTCATTTTTCAAAACACAAAAACAAAAAATAGTGTGGGGTAACAAGTATAACTTCCTACTCATCATCTAACAAAACAAATCAAAATCAAGACCTAACCTCAACGAGTGATTGAACTACTTAAAACATATAACAATGGTTAATTTCCACAATGAACTTTATTGCATGCTAAGTTTTTGAAAACACAATTGCTCCCCTCACACCTGAACGGATTCATAAAATCTTGGTTATGGATAACTTCATAGCCTTAGACCACACTAAGCCCCCATTACTTTATTATTCTCATGTTCAAACAGAATTGAAGACCTGCTAGAGAAATGTATCCTGTGCTCTGCTCTCCCTGTAAATTGTTTAGATTCAAGCCTTTGGTGCCAAAACAATTGAATAGCTTTGTAGTTCAATCAGCAAATTAATCGTTTGCTCCACCAGCTGGCAATTTTAAAGTATCGTCAATGTCAGATTATTCACCAGAGGATATCTCTTTTATGGATCATACTACCTCTACTCCACAGCTGGGCTGAGCCAGGATTCTGGGGCCAGAGAAAGAGGAGAGCACTGGAATATGTTTCTAATCAAACATCCAATTAGAAATGATCTTTAAAGTTGCCATTATTTTGTATTATCAGTCCCCTGCTTTTTCTCTCGAATATGACTAATCATGCATTAACTGTTTCAGCTTCTTTAAACTCTTCAAATTGAAGATCTGAAGATGCAAAATACAGCAGTTAGACTTTTACAAATCTATAGACTCTCACTTCTTTCATGGCTGGATGTCTACCAGATATTTTTCCCTAGAAAATCCTAACTCTTTGAAGCATTCTGGCATTCTTTTGTAAACCCTTTCCTTGTATCAGGCAATTTTCTTTTTCAATACCAAAATAGTCCAGTCTCAACTCATGAATTTTTAAATCACAAACTATCCAGTCTTTTGCCACTGAGGTAGGTGGCCATTTGAGACTACTGACAGACCTCTCTATACTGGCTGTGTTTGTTGCTTAAGCATGTCCAACTGCTAAACTGGCAATGGCAGAAAACATTTCCTTTACCTCAAGACAAGGAACTCTGAATGTCAAGGTGATGAGCTAGCAGTCTAGTACAGAACTCTAGCCACAATTAGCCAACCTTTGAGCCAAACCATATGATTGGACATACAGTGGATACCATACACTATAGCTACTTCTAGCGTATGCACTACAGGGATTCCTGAGAAGCTGAGGTTAATGAATGAGATTTATCAGGAGTGAGATATCAAAGGGATATTGTCATTCTCTGGAGGGCCAATCAGTGTTTAGCATCTACAAAGTATAACTTGGCACAGTGTTATCTGGTTTCTTGAAATTTATTCTCTGAAGTAGCACCTTAACACTGGCTCATCTGTCTATAATCAAGAACAGAGCGTAGAAGAAACACAAAGGCAAACACCCTTCATACTGCTGCTGCACTATAAAATATGACCAAACTTATCATTGCCATCAAATACCAGAAATAGTAACATTTCCTATTTTGCAAACTTTAGTGGGGAAGGATAGCTAATAAGACAGGTATTGAACCAGAAATACACAGATAAGAACTTTGATTTCAACACAGGGTGGTCAGGCAAATCGTCTCATCTCATATGAAAAAGTCAGTGGCATGGAAAGGACAAAAAAGATGTAAATTTACCGAGCCATGACTATAATATAATGTACCCTAGAGAGCTTTATTTTCTTTTTCATTAAAATGCTAGAGTGATATATTCACAAGGAGAAACTCTGGTGATTGCCTTGATATTTTAAAGATAAAAATGAAATAAGCCTTGGCTACCCAGTTCTGAGCAATAAAAGAATTTCAGATCTTGGAAAGACAAGAACTAGGGGTAAAAAGTCCTAGAATTAGGGACCAGCAACTTTTAAACTTTTAAATGAGGTATACTGAGGTGTTTGGTGGGATGGAGGGTTAGTGGGGTGGGATATGCCAAGTGACTGCTGATTTGGGGCTAGAACGATGGTGGGAAGTGCTGGGAACCAATTTGTAAAATGAGCCAGGCTGAACTCTCACCTCTGGCAGTGAAGTCTCACTGTCGTGGCATCCAGTGCAGAGATGGAGGTATGGCAGCAGCAACTGGGCCACATGACAAAGAAAAGGGCTGTGTGTCACCTCTGGTCTACATGCCGTAAGATTGCCGAGTCTTCGCGGGGACTGGGGGGCAAGGGCAATGTACGTAACCTTAACATTTGTACCCCCATAATATGCTGAAATAAAAAAAGAAGAAAGAAAGAAAAATCCTAGCACTCTGGGAGGCCGAGGCGGGAGGATCGCTCAAGGTCAGGAGTTCGAAACTAGCCTGAGCAAGAGTGAGATCCCGTCTCTACTAAAATAGAAAGAAATTAATTGGCCAACTAAAAATATATAGAAAAAATTAGCCGGGCATGGTGGCGCATGCCTGTAGTCCCAACTACTTGGGAGGCTGAGGCAGTAGGATCGCTTCAGCCCAGGAGATTGAGGTTGCTGTGAGCTAGGCTGATGCCAGGGCACTCACTCTAGCCTGGGCAACAAAGTGAGACTCTCTCAAAAAAAAAAAAAAAAAAAAAAAAGAGAAAAAGACTGCCGAGTCTTGGTTTACAATTTAACTAGCCCTGGGAGTTATTTTTTGTAATAGGAATGATTAACTAGGCATAGTGCTCAATCCGAAAGAGAGGATTCAGTACTAAGGAGTAGGAAGGAGAACAGAATGGAGGGGGAGTAAACTGCACATGGGTAAAACTATAGAAAATGAAATAGTGGTTGGAATGATGGTGGTGGCTTTTTAATTCCACCAGGTGTCCCTATAGTGTGATTTAAAAAAGAAAAACCGCAATAAAGGTGGTAGGAAATTGAGATATAAGCACCTTTGGTGTCACCAGGCCTTGTCCATGACCCTGGGTCTTAGGATGGCTCTGTATTTTATTTAGAATTCTAATGACCCTCAAGGGAGTCACAGTTGCCTATCCTGTTCCAACACCTTGAATATATTTTAAAGTATCCCAAGCTTAATTCATGCTCATAGGGACAAGACTGGCCTGTTATATATACTTAACGCTGGGAGGTGCAATGAGCGTCCAGTTATCTCAGTACTGGTGGTCTTTACAAAGGAATGCATGAGGATGCAGATGCAGCTCTGAATCTTCCCTGGTTTACCAGTATGCAGTTCCCTTTACTGTTCTTACATATTCCAGAAGCCTAAAGCACCATCATTCATGGAGGTGGCATCTGGGTAAGACGATTACTTAGGACTTCACAAAAATGTGAAATTCCTAGTCATTGACTGCTTAGAACTTTACTAATCATTCACTTCAAGGAAGCTGGAAGAAATCATTCCTTGCTACTAACAAATTCGTGGCAAAATCCTTATCTACTAGCTAGCAAATACCATCTGGAAAATTACCCTTTTTGCAGACAAGGAGAAAGCTCTATAACTTATCGTTGTGCACTTCAAAAGAGTACCAGGAATAAGCAAGCTATAAAAGTCAACCTCTCTAAATTCACTTAGGAGAGATTAACCAAAGGAGCATTGTTTTATAATCAGAAATTAAAATTAACATATACATACATACATAACAGACTAACAATGCTAAATATTGTAACAGGAACAAGAATAACATTTGAACTGAATCTTCACAGTCTAGAAACACCATTACTAATTTCCTTCTGGCTGTCCTTTCTGTGGTTTGAAAAGCAAAGCCCCTTAGTTTACAAACTTCATTTTCCACCGATGACAGATCCCAAAAAAGTGACTTTTTCATCAGTTTCCTGCAGGCTATATGTCAGGACGGTTGGAATTTTCTTGCATAGTTTTCAGTGACTGCATATTGGCTAACAATTTTTAAGTTAAAAAAAAACCTTTAAAAACAAATAGAATTAAACCATAGCAATCTTGTTTACTCTTTCATGAAATCTTCCTAATGCAATATCACAGAAGCCTAACTGTATTTTCTCCTAAGGAGAAGATTAATTTCCAGAGATTATGTAGTGCAACTGGTTGACTTGCAGCAAAGAGACAACATACAATATGACTTCACCATCCAAATATGGGAAATGTGTTTTGGGTACCCAGTTAACAAAATATATCCATGGTCTGCAATGTCCTTCCTGTTTCATATCTAGAATAACCCTATGATTCTAGTTGAAGAGAATGGAATCAGGATCTTGGTTAGCCATCTGTGCTATATGCTTTAACACATCCTTTTTGGTAATGATTCCAAGCAATCGCCTAAAAGACAAACACAATACAACAAAACAAAAATAAATCTGCAGTTAAAATAGCATTCCCAAAGGTGACACACTTGTCTTCCTCAGTCCTTTTCAACTTTGCCTTTGACCACTATCTTCACTTCCAGAATGATGAACTAACAGGAGTAGGAAATGTGCAACAGACAAATGGGACAACTCGTGAATCCCTAAATGTATGCAAAAATTTCTACCTCTAGTCTCAGCCCCTGCAATTTCCTCTGGTTTAAATATTCTTCTCTACATACCTGAATCTTACTTATGTATTACAGCCTAGTTCAAATGCCCCTGTTCCAGCACACCTTCCCCGATCCTACAAGCTAGCAGTAACTCTGCCCTCCTCAAAGCAATGGCATGTTCTATGCAGGCCTCTTCTATGGCCCTTGTCCTCTTGGCTATTGCACTATAACCACTGGTGTGGTCTTGCCTTCCCTATAACACTGCACACTTCTTGAGGACAGTGAAGATTCTTATTCATTTTTGTGTCTCCCCAGAATCTAATGGAATACTTTCTTACATGGAGTAGGGATTCAGTAAATGTTGAAGAAATCAGATAGGGAAAAGTCCCCTTCTTAGTGATTTAAATCCTGCCAAGACATCTGTTATATCACTTAGAAATTTCAGAGGAGGGTGAAAATCTTATATAATTGCTGGATTAACATGCCATGTTCAGAAAAAAATTCACTCCTCTCCTCAATCTCCCTTCTTTTTCAATAAAAATAGCAGAGCTTTCTTTACTGGATAAGACATACCTCAGGAAGGAAGGAGCCTTGGGCTTGGGAGTCAGAAGACTTGTGTTTAAAGCCCACCTCTACTATTTATTAACTGGGGGCCCTTACTGAAAGTTGGTTTTCTCATTCCCAAATAACATAATAACAAGGAGATTGTAAGGACCAAATACTACAAATATACTACCTGATACCATTATAATTTTAGTGCTGCCTGTGCACAAAGAACATAGCTATTTCCTTCGTGGGGGAGGAACTGAGTTATTTATAATGTGCGACTAGTATGTCATCTCTCTCAAACACATGCTCTTCCCCAAACTCCATTTCCATTGATTATGATGATGAAAGAAACACATCCATCTTCATCTCAGAACTTCAAAAAGGCCTGAAAGTGCTACTAATGTTCATTTCAATTGGGTTCTCTTTTTTTCTCTCTACATTCTCTTTTCTCCCACAATCGAATTTACCTTCACCCAAGATTCTTACCCGTTGTGTGTAACCAGGCACTGCCGCAGTCCCAGCTTGCGGAAGATATCCACTACGATCTCCATGGGTGTAAGATCAGTCACAGTGAAGGGGCTGAGATCCAGGATGTTCCGAAGCTTCAGAGTGGGTGGAGTATATGGTGGCATTGGAGGAGAATGCTCAGTGAAATAAATGATGGAAGTGCTAACAACCCCATCCTGTTTCTTTCGAGCATTTTCTATTTGAACACAAGGAAAAAGAAAGTTGAAGATGGAAGTGCTAATTCTATCCTTCTGGCCTCTAACTAGTCCCCTATGTTATCCCCAATTCATGCATATTTATTGAGTCCCACAGTGGATTCCATTATCCCCTTTCTGAAATCCTTACCAATTGAAATAATGAGATCTCTTCGGAGGACAAAGCCTACAAGTCTTTGGGACTCACGGGACACCACCACCGGAAAGCCACTGTATGTGGTTTCACTGATTATGGTCTCTACATCTTCCACGGTCATACTGTCCTGAGTAAGGACAGTCAACAAAGGATCATTTCTCCGGGGTTTCATCACATCCATTGCCAGGGTCTTATGAGCAAACTCTTCTTTGGCTTCAAGAAAGGGGTATCCATTGAGACGGATGTGGGCATCATAGATGCCCTCCCGCCCGAGAGCATCTGCCACCCACTTGCTTGTCATGGCTGCAGCCATCAGAGGCACGATGTATTCCAAGCCACCAGTCAGTTCAAACATTATGACAACAAGAGAAACAGTCATCCGAGTCACTCCACCTATAAAGAAATAGACACAGGCTGCTGACAGCAGGCAAAGTACAGGATTCATTACAATTATGGGCCCAGCCAGGAAAAGCTGACTTACCAGACCGAAACAATGCTAGAATGGGATCTCACCTACAACTGTGAAGACCCCAGCAATCGCATTAAAGTAAGGTTACAACAGACAAGATTCAGATATCTCAAAATAACATCTATAGGATGCCTTCTTATATATATTTTTTTCATTTGTCTGTTGCTTCTTCTCCCTAATAGAGAAGTAATATATGCCCATTGTGGAAAATTTGGAAAATGTAAAAGAAAGTCATTATCCATAAGCTCTGTCTATAAATGAGCAGAGCAAAAATGTGAATGATTTTTCAAGCTTTTTTCTATGCAAAAACATACATATTTATATAAGTGAGTTCACATTATATGTTAAATTCCTCACCATACTTTCCTTTATGTTGGGAATATTTTGCATATTATTACACATTTATTTAATATCATAAAGATGTTAAACATATTCACATCATATTTAAAGGCTGCATAGTATAAGCTAAGTTGTATGGATATACCATAATTTATTTAACCAGTCCATTACTGTGCAAGTTTAGGCTGATTCTAATTTTTTGCTCTTATACTATGATGCACATTCTTGTGCAGATATCTTTGTCCAAATTTCTGATAATTTCCCCAGTGTAAGAGAGTAGAATTAGCTTTCTTAAAATGCTTGAGAAATAGCAAACTCAACAGGAAATGAATGGTCATTTAAAAAATTCTGCAGTCAATTGTGTTAAATACTACTCTTCTTTATATGTCACTTGGGTAGCAACTTCTTTGAAATCAATGCAAACACTACTCACCTAAGCAGGCTGCAGCCCCAACCATTGCATAAAGGCCAGGGGTGATGCAATCAGCTCCCTGACTACACCAGCTACTGAAGATGGCCCAGTCATGGTGGTAATAAGCCAGTTGTTCCATTCCAACTCCTAGAAGTCGACCTGCTATAGCTCCAACAGCCATGCTAGGGATAAAGAGGCCAGAAGGGATCTGCAAAGAGAAAGCAATAGATGGTTAGCTGGAAATGATGTGATTGCTTGGCATATGGTAAGGGCTAGAGGACTGACACTCTGCGAAGCAAACAGGCCAAATGACAATTTAACTATGCACTATGCTAGCAAGTGGCTGTAAAGATTTGTGTAACACTACAGGGACTAGAGGTTCTCTGGGACGTGCAGGCAAGGACGACTGCAAAGAAGCTTACCCTGATTCAGGGGTCCATCAGGCAAGAGCCTGAACTCTCCAGACCAACACAAAACTGGAGGCAGAAATTAGGCCTTTCCCAAAGAAAAAGGAAAATAGATGGAGTTTCTCATATATGCAGACATTTCTACCAGTTTTGAATTCTTAACAACTACTACCCTTTATTGACTATCTACCATGTTCTATGCTGGATGCTCTACATACCAAGATTTATCTGTTCTTTATAACAACCCCCAGAAGTAGGCGTTATTATTCCCAAATGCCAAAGAGCCTAACGTTTGGAGAGGTTAAGTAACTCACTCAAGGTCAAGATTTAGAAAAGACTGTTTCTGGGATTTAAATGGAATGCTCATAATCACGCTCATATATTGAATTGTAACCCATTGCTCACACAAAAAGGACGGCACATGAGGTTTCAGTCTATTTTGTAATAGTATCAAGAAAGATTAAACAATTAAAACTTTAAAATGAGATCATGACTATGGTTGCATGATTAGCCAAACAAGGAACACTAATGTATCTCCCTGCTTTTTTTCTTGACACCTAGGTTACCATAATGAATTCTTAATATTCTATACTAAAAGAAGGAAATAATAAGGATAATCAAAACAGCAGATTATTTTAAAATATCCTGTGTTTGATTTTGTAATGCATTTGAATCTGGAATTCTGATAGTCTACAAATTCCCTTTAAGTGAAAGAATGAAGGCACAAGGCGAAAATTAACTCAAGAAGCACTACAAAGCTTTCCAGCATCTCCATCCTATCCCTGTGTTGAGGGGACAGATGGTATCATCTCAGAGATTACAGTACTGCCTAAATGGAGTTGCCTTCTCTTATTTTCTGGCTTGAATCTCCATTTCTCCAGAGAATACGGGAAATAACATGGTAGTAGGATGCTAAAGAAAAGGAAAAAAAAAAACAAACAAACAAGTAAACCTTGAGAAGGAAGGGGGGGAAATATCTTAACAAATTTTCCTTTCTGGCTTCTTCTGAAACATGGAATTGGTAACAGTTACTCAAAGTAAAACATGCCAGTCTGATGTCAGCTTTTGATAGTTTAAACATTAATTTAGGATTACCTATGAAATGGATGCCACTTGCTGACAACTGAGCATTGATAACCAAGTATAAAAATACATTTAGCTCTATATAGGGTTGAATCACATGAAATTGCTATTTTAGTGGTCAAAAGGAGTTATCAGCAACTTCATTTGGTTCAACCTACTACTATACTTTATTGGTAAACTCTAAAGCTACCCTATAAGGACTAACAGTGTGTCAGTCAGAAACTGTTTTAATATAAAATGCACTGAAATAAATACCTCACCATCCTTTTTGAAGGGCAAAATATGTTTTCCACAGAAAAGGAGAAAACATTTCTTCCCAAAATTTCATCACTGAGGTTGGCATTTGGCCTACAACTTGACTTGGACAAATTGAGACAGTAGTACAACTGTCTAGGAAGTTAGAAGAACATATAGGGGTAAAAGAAGCTTTTGGGGGAGGGAGAATATTGTTGGGGGAAGTTGAAAGTGCCACATGAATTATCAGGATTGTATGATACCCGGGCTTTGCCCTCCAAAACCCACAGCCACACATACAGCCACTGAGTCCCAGAAGAATTCCTCACCTTCATGCCAAAGGTGAATATAGTAATGACAATTTTCAGTATGAGTGTCAAAGCCAGCTGCCACATTGCACTGTAGACTCCCATGCCAGCCGGTCTGTCGGGCAGTTCACCCCCCTTGCTTGTGTTGAAGTGGTTCTCATAATCACAGAGCTTGGAGGAGTCCAGAAGGCCACAGTCATTAAACAGCTCAGAAATGAGCTCACTTGTACTCATACGGGTGTATTCATTGGGAAAAGCCAGGATGGCAGTGATGGCTGTCACGACAAGTACCTCTATGACAGGATACTTGCCCAACTGAGTGGTCTTTCGCTTCTGACACCAAGCAATGTTTGTGCGGATAAACAGAGCTCCCCACAAACCACCAAATATGCCCAGTAAGATGAATGGCACAAGCTCAAAGAGATGCCATGGGGTATGAAACTCCACATAAAACAGAACCAGGCGGCTGTTCCCAAAAGGATTGATGGAGCGCAGAGTAAATGCTGCCACCAAGGCAGCAAAGAAGGAACGCCATAACGTTTTGAGGGGAAAATAGTAGCTGACCTATAAGAAAGAAGGTGAGAAAGCAAACTGAGTCAATATGCAGAAACCATTTCAGGTGAAAAGTTGGTCCTATAAGCATTAGAGCCAACTTGAGGAAGAAAACCGTCCAGGGATTTCTAGTCACCTGGTAAAAGCACTAAGCTGGGCAGAACACCCAGGGACTGTAATGTACATAGATACTATACATTATGTGCAAAATTATTATACTGTAACGTACAAAATTCCTGACATAAAAGTACATGCGTGTTCTACAGACAGTTAAAAGTCATTACCTCTTCAAGGCTGAATAATACTCCGCCAATAGGTGCCCCAAAGGCTACAGATACACCAGCTGCTGCTGCAGCTGACAAGACCTACAACCCAAAACTCAAAATTAGTGATAGAATAACACTACTTTCCCACATTTGATCACACTTTTAAAAGGAATGCTAGTGGTTACTAAACACTTTTTAAAAATACCTTTACATGTGCCATATCATCAGAAATAAAGTTCAAACACTGTATGCTCAATTCTAAACACACATAGATGGTTCACATGCTTGCCCAGGTAAAAGGGCCTTTCCTTTGTAATTAATTTAGGCATGTGCTCTACATAAATTATGCCTCCCATCCCCAATACTCCCAATTCAGTAACTGCATTTGAGTTTGTAGACCTATTCATTCACCACCTAAATGAAGTACTTACAGTGATGTATTTACATAGCACTTTGTAAAGAAATGTTTTTTAAACAAGATGTTAAAGGTGGCTCTAATGATACAAAACTGAAGTTATGATTGGCTCACAGCTATTCAGGAGCTCCAAGTATTCATACAACAGGTATTCAGAGTTCCCTGTACTATGCATCCTATTCCATGCCCAGTAACCTATGGAAACAGAAATAAGGAAGTGACTAAATTTTTAAGGTAAGAGAAAACATAAATATGTTTAGGTATGGCAAGAAAAGGGGCTAGGAGGCAGAGAAAGAGGAAGAAGCAATCATAGGGAAACAAGGATAAAGAGGGAAAGAGAAGAGTGATATTGGAGAACACCACTTCTGTGTGTAGGCATGTGTAGGCATGTACAAGACAAACACTGGTGATGGCAAACAAACCAAAATTAACAGAAGAATCGAGTCTTTTCCTTGGATTCTGGTTGCTGTGGAGAGAGAGATGATTTGGAAAAGGAAATATTTTAGAGAAAGAGAAAGTTGAACAAAATTAAGTGTTTTGAAGAATAAAAATGTCATTGGCAAAATAAGCAGGCAGGTTTCTCTGGGAGTGTAAGAGGACCCAAGAAAATGATGGGGAGGAAAGAATGAGACTTCTGGTGTTAGCTTTGAGTCCTTTGAAATTCATATCTACAATGGCTTTCATTTGAGAAGGATGAGGACAGTCAACATGCAACTTGAGAAAGGGAATTTCAGTGACTATGTTCGGAATGAATTAGAAGGAAGAAAGAATCCGGTTGGCTACTTTGCTTTAATTTTATATTGTAGAGTGGAGTCTGTCTATGCCCTTCCTTCTCAAATCTTCATTTTATTCCCAACCATCTGTCTACCTTGACAATGCAACCAGACATAAAAGAGTTGCCACTGATGGTGAGAATAACAGGAAAAAAATAAGTGGAAAGTCTAACTAGGCAAAAGCAAGTAAATTTAAGATTCAGATACAGTCATGCACCACATAACCACCTTTCAGTCAAATATGGACTGCAAATAAGACTGGTCTTATGTGATTATAATACTGTATTTTTTTTGTCCCTTTTCTATGTTTAGATACACAAATACTTAGCGCCTGCATTTCTCAGAACATATTATTCCCATGGTTAAGTGACGTATGACTGTATTCATGTGAGTCTAGTCAGAGAAATATAAGGCATCTGTACAGAGAAACAACCAAATCAAATTCCCTTTTTATAAGGAACTATTTGAACAAAAATGCCAATTTTATGGAATGAAAGTAACTAGCAATCTGTAATTTCAAATTCACCCTCACCTGTGCAAAACCAGCAACAAGCAACACTCTACTCTTGCCCATTAAAATGTTTTTTTCAATTCTTTAGCTTCTGTTGTACATTATTCCCGTTCAACAACCTCACCAATTTAACACTTCTTTACACCCCTCTACCCCATGACAGGTACCTAAACAATCTACTCAGATTTCCCTATTTCTCTCCCACTAGCCTTCCTCTCCTTTCTAACTGTGCCAGGAACTTCCCCCCTTGAACTATCAAAATGTATTCCATATTTGAAATCTCAACATCTTTGAGTTTCCTTCTAGGTCTTGTGGTTAATCTTTTTTTGTTTTCAGAAGAAATCACCAGGCTTCAGTTTTGTGAAAAACCCTTTCTAATGAAATGACATTGCTCTTGACCCATTCCATATATGATTTCTTTGTAATTCAAGAAAATAAAGCAAAAGCCATTATTTTCTTAGGTCTTTAATTATAGCAAGACAAAAGTAACCAATGACTTGGAACACTTTTTAAAAATGTTCCTCCTCCTCAAAAGAGCATTCATTGGCAATTGCATAAACAGTTGCCAATGAAACAAAAACAATTACAGAGATGTGGGACTAATTTAGGTGGGCTGAAGCAGAAGGCAGAGAAAGATCCAATACATAGAGAAACTAATTCAAGTGTGTTGTAAGGCAGAAATGAAAAATGAAAAAGCTGACATCTGAAACACTCGCTGTACTTATATTTACTCTTCCACAGGAATAAACAACTTATTTAAAATCTATTATTTTTGCAACTTATTTTGTAACAGAAGCAACACATGCTTGAATTATATATTATATATATAATAAAAAGTTTAAGTCTTTACCTCTCCTACTACCACTTCACTCTCCCACTCACCAGAAGTAGATAATTTTAACAGTTTGGTGTTAAACCACTTTCTAGATATTTCCTAAATGAATATATACACACTTTTTAAAAACATTAATTGAATTATACTACATACATTATTCAGAAACTTGCTTTTTAAACATAACAGTGTTTTATAACCAGCACTCCATGTCAATATATAGGGTTATCACATTCTTTTTAATGGTTGCATGGTATTCTATAGTATGAACAGAATACTGTTTATTTGATCAGTCCCTATTGATGGACATTTGGTTGCTTCAGTTTTCCACTGCGTTGACAAATGCTGCACTGACTATCCCCATACACCTTTGTGCACACACAAGCTAGGATGTCCGTAGGATAAATTCCCAGAAGTAGAATTGCTGGGTCAAAGAGTACTTGTATTAACATTAGTAGACTCCCCAAATTCTCACCCTTAAGATTATACCATTTATGCTCTCACCAAAAAGAAACTCTTAAGGCCATTTGTTATTACCTCTCTGCGCTTGGCTTCATTCTTCCTGTATTTGTTGAAGCAGTGGCATAGGATGTTCCCACAGCAGCAAGCCACGTGCACTAGGGGGCCCTCTTTGCCCAGGCTCAAGCCAGATGACACTGCCAGCACCAAGGTGATGGTTTTGATAACCAGGGTCCACTTACCCAAATATCCCCTAATAATGAAACCACTCAAGATAGTTTTTATCTGCAGGTCAAAGATAGAGAGATTGAATATAGACTGAGGAAGTCAACAAGGCTAAGAAGCAAAAATCTGGACCTCATTATAGAAACTGTACCTTTTGAACAAGTGATATAAATGTTTGACCTATAGTGATCCCAGTTTGGGAGGGAACACAGCAGCCCAAGAAAGCAAGAACTGTTCTTCAAGCTTTCATGTTCCCCTTTTCTGGGGGGAGGCCTGTGACAGCTGGGCAAGGGTATACCGTAAGCATGAGAGAGAGTGTATATGGAGAAGGGGAAGGCAGAGAGGGAGGGACAGGCGTTTTCCTTATTTTACAAAAATGATGGCCCAAGAAGCATGTTCTTAGAGGGCAAGGTAAATGTCCCTGAAACAACCTTAAAGGTTAGATATAGTCTCGATTCCCTGATAAAGAAATCTGTAACTATTATTTGGTCAGGAAACAGACAGGGAGAGAGGGGGAAGGTCATCGTGGTAACCTAAAATGTTAGTGGTTTCAGTCATGGTCAAGCAATCTAAGCCAAAAGTAGTTAAAAATAGGGTTTTAACCACCCTCCTTCTAGCCTAAATCATATTATGGAAATGTAGCAAAATAATTTTATTTCTTCTGCTCTAACAAAGCTGACAATACCCCTACTTTTTCAGGTCAGAATCTTGGGATCTACCCTGGGAGCTTCTTAGGTAGGAAGCAGGGAAGGTCTTCAGGAGTTTAGGTCAGTAGCAACCTTCAGGAGGCTTAGAATCAACACCCTTTAATTTCCAGGTGGCCCAGGCTGAAGGTAGAAGACTTGAGGAGAGACCTAAAGAGGCCTTACATGGTCTCAGGATCTAAACTTGCTTAATATTCACCAAATTGTAGTATATGTTGGAATATACATTAAAAGATTTTAACCAAAAAGAATTCATATTGTTACCATTTATAAACCATTTTAAGAGACTCACCTCAGGGATTCCGGAGCCACAGGCATAAGGAGCGAACACCTTGACAAGAGATACGGCAAGGAAGGCAAATAGAAGAGCCCAGAGGACGTACATGAAATAATTGACTATGTAGGCAAAGGCTCCCTGGAACAGGGGGGAAAAAGAAGATTGTTTTAGCCTAGACAGACTCAGTGAGGCATTGCAGCTCTTCAGTCATGCTTTTTCAGGAGAGAAGGTCAGAAAGAAAAAGAGCAAAATGAAATTGCTCAAGATGTTTCTTTCCAGATTGTCAGCAAAGCAACTACTGATACACTGTCAGGTAACTTGGTGCTAAAAAAGAGATGCTTTGCTGCACCCAAAGTATACTTACAAGGGATTATAAGGATGGACAAGGAGGAGGAGCAAACTGAACACCCTGAAACAAAACTCACTTCCTATATGAGTGCTTTGATAGGTTTTGCAGTCAAATGTATATGATTCCTTGTCAATTTTACCAACAGTGTTAAGACCTTGGTAACCCATCCCCGTCAGCACCCCCACTTTTTCTTTTGGAATGGCTGAACCTTGGCTACACATTCAAAGTGAAGACCAGATCTAAAGTTCCATGAAATCCACCTTTGGCTATCTACCTTAGTTTTAAATTCTCACAAGGAGGTTCTAATGACAAAATGCCTGGGTGTTTTTTTTTTCTTTTTTAAATTTATTTTTATAGTATATATGATATTTAAGGTATACAACATGATGTTTTATATACATAATGATTACTATAGTCAAATGAACTTACATATCAATCACCTTCCATAGCTACCCTTGTGTGTGTGATAAGAGCAACTAAAATCTACTCTACTAACAAATTCACAGTATACAATATTACTAACCATAATCCTGTTTCACATTACATCTCTAGAGTTATTCATCCTATCTAACTGCAAATTTGTACCCTTTGGCCTACTTTTCCCCATTTCTTCCTCCCCCCACCCCAGCTAACCACCATTCTACTCTCTGTTTCTATTTAATTAAACAATGTTTTTAGATTCCACATATAATGACTACATCTTTGAGAGAATTTTGCTACCATAGACTCGGCAATAACTACACAAGTAAAAAGTTTTGGGCCCTGACGAAGCCAAATATTCCAAAGAATAAAATGGCAACAGCTATTTTTTAAATGGAGAGAACATATTTTGAGACTATTCCCCTATGATAATGAAATCTAGTTTTGACCACCAGTAAAGATTCACCAACATCAAAGGGCTTGCACATAGTCATGCCTTACAAAAAAGCAGTTTTGAACATTAGGAGGTTATGCTTGCTGGTAGAATTATTAGCTGTTGAAACTCACTCAAATTACATGAAATACAAAACTCAATGGACTTTTGACTTTTCAAAATATAAAGCACTATTAAAATAATTCATTGACCTAGACAAAGAGAACCAGAATGCTCAGGCTTTTTCTGAATTGTAAGTTTGACACAGGTTTTCCATTATCTTAGTCCCTGGAGGAACAAATAATTGCTATTTCTTTGTCTTTCAAATGTAGCTAAGGAAGAAGACTCCAGAGGTAGGAAACAAAGAAAGAAATGGAATATAAGGGAAAGTAACTGTAACTGGCCAGAAGCAGACACCAGGAGGTAAAATTCTTGGCTTTTGGAGGCTTCATAAAACCTAGAAGATTCTTTCCCCAGGCAAGGATTTCATTCATAAAAAGGAGAGCAAGAGAAAGTTGTCACTCAAGCAAATCTCAAACTCCAGATTGAAAGTGACTATTGGAACACTTATATATACACACAGCTATAAAGGGGTAGCATGAGGAAGCCTTGTAGTGACAGAACAGTTCTAAACTTGACTGTGCTAGTTGTTACACACATACACACACACATACATACACACACAAATCAGTGTGTGTAAAACTGGTAAAATAAAGCCTGTGGATTGTACCTATATCAATTTCCTGGTTTTGCTACTGTACTACAGTTATGCAAGATGTGGCCATTGAGGGAGGCTGAGTAAAGGGTACTGGGGACCTCCTTGTACATTGTTTTGTAACTTCCTATGAATTTGTAATTACTTTAAAAATAAAAATGACCAAAAAAGGCAAGGGAAACACATACACTCCCCCTGAGTTGCAGGGCTTCTCAAATTTTTCTATCCAAATTATCCTAATCTAGGAGAGTGAATAGAGATATCAGGGCATAGGGTGGGGTACCTAGGATCAGAGCTAAAACAGAGATATTGGGGTTTTTTTCTTAACAAACATGGGCATTCTGCATTCCATTTTTAAATGGGTGTTTATATTTAATTTTTTAAAAAAATACTTCCTCCAAATATTCAGGAAAAACTGATGCTCTGGGAAGGCACACAGTGTTTATCCTATGGATTCACCTAGCCTCTGGCATATCCCAGTTTGAGAAGCATAGACCTAAACTCTCTCAAACATACAGCATCTATCTACCCCTTTAATTGAACCCTTTCCCCAAGGCAAATATGCATAGTCATCATATACGTACATAAATACTCCTATTTCTAACTTTATTATTTTCCTATTCTCCTTTTCCCTTGGCTGATTGTGTGTGAGTACATGTGCACATGCCACCTCAAATTGTGGGCCAAGGTAATAAAAATAAAATTTTAAAGTACAAACATATATCCTAGTCTTGTCTCCCTCACTTTCCTATCTTAGTTGGTGGAAGTCAAAGTGAAGTAGGAGTTGAGAGTTTTTTGTTTTGTGTGCTTTTGTTTTCAGTGGGAGAGATCTAACAAATAATTGAGTGGTAAGAGAAAGGTAAGAAACTAAAAAGCAAAGTTACTTTCACATCAAAAAACGTACGCTAGAAGACAAAGACAAATGAAAACATTGGTTTGATCATAAAATGGGACAATGGGCAATTTTATTCCTGGGTTTCTGTTTTTTTTTATGTGGAACTTATCACAATTTTTTTAATGTTCTAATGCAATGCTCAGGGAAAATCACTTTTAGTGTCTATAAGATAAATACATTTTTAACTCTCTCTATCCTTCATTAGAAATTATAGCTTACCTGTTGGCTGCCTTCGACATCTCTACTAAAATTATTAGGGAAAGATAAATTCAGTCACACTGTGTTCTAATAACTAAGAAAAAACATCAGGCTTATTTAAAACAGACAAACGTTTTAAATATAAGCATCAAACGATTCCACATGTCAGAAGAGATGGAAATAGAGCTGCACTTAAACCACAGAGAAAGGTAGCTGGTACTGGTTCCCTTTTTGTGAAAAGGAAAATGGGAGGAGATTCCACAATTGCTGTGAGTGCAGTATAAGAAATGAAATAAACGTAAGAATAAAATCCAGTAGTTCAGAAATCATTACTACATGTTACCTCATCCATGCTGATGATAAGCTGGGACCAGCTATTCCACTCTGGGCATTTGTCTCTGTCTTCAAAGGTAACATGTTCAGAGTTCCAGCAACAATGCTCATGGTTAAACCAGAATCCCCCTGTGCATATACCTTCTTTTAGGTCTGTCATCCAATGAGCAGAGATGTCTATCAAACCAGCTAAAGAACCTGATTTGTGAGGAGGGAAAGGACAGAGTTCAATTCAATCTTTAAAACTCCGTTCTTCAGTAATCAGAATAAGCTCTGTCAGAGAAAATGAGGGAAAAGGAATCCAAATAACAAACAAGCACATACCTTCCCATTCCATATGCGACCTCTTTCAGATTGTATGTTTGCCTGATTTTCACTTATTATTTCTGCATTAAACAATGGTGTGTGTAGAATTTTTATATAGAAGGGACTTAGGGAAAGCAAAATGGGTGGATGGGAGCGGGGGACTAGTGGATTTGTCTTTAATCTGAATTAACAGGGCAAAGACACTGCGCTGACTTCCAGTTTATGAATACTGACCCATAAAGACAGTCAAGTTTATTAAATATTATTTTATTCTCACTATATATGCCATTGAGGGAATGTGAATTGCCTCAAATAAATTCTATGATATTTATTTGAGATGGATTGGGAAGGAGAGCTGACAAAGACTATGGGGAGAAGGGCTAAGCCTTGACAGCAAGATTGTGCACCATGGACAAGGGAATATGAGCAATGGCAGGAAAGCATTCTTGGCTAAGGGAATTGAATTCATCAAAGCACAAACAGCAATGTGTAGACATGTTGAAGCTTCCTGAACCTAGGACATGAACATTCTGAGGTTTTCTTAGCAAGAAGGAACAAACAGTATCATACATAGAACATTTACCAAAGAAAATTAGGAGGAAATGAACAGTGAACTGGGGCACTCGTGCACTGTGGCTAGTAGACTAATAGGGTTAAGACAGTTAGAGTGCTTTAGATTCTGGCCTTCTCATCATTTCTGTCGTCCAGATGAAGAAACTCTGGCATAAAGAAATTAAATGGCCCAGAATCATGCTTCAGGGAAATAGTAAAGCCATCATAAAATTCACAGCCCCTGAATTCCCAGACTGTTCCTGCATTCAGACACACTGCTTCTATTGTTGCTCTCCAATGCTTGAAAACAAAATACCCTGTGTGTACGAGGGAAAGTAAAATATTCACTGACCACCTAGTGACAAGAAATACATTAAAAAGTTGAGGATATTACGCCTGTATTCCAACAGGCAGGAGGCTATGTCATGTGTATGTTTTGGTAGGTGCTAAAAGTGTTAACACAGGTTATTCACATACTTAAAGAACCCAGTCAAATCTAACACATTGTTTGACACCTATTCTTGGCCACTTCAGCCCCCAGACTTCTCTGCACTTACTGCCTGGATTTAGCAAATTACCATGATGTTATGTAGTTTGGCCTGTTCTTTGGTCGTTTTGTGTATGCATGCCTTATTTTACCTAACATTGGTACCCTCAATCCCGTCTTCCCTTCTCTTCTACCTCTCTCTTCCTCCTTCTCCCACCCAATCGGCTCTTTCTTCTCTGGTTACAAATTTTATTAGGTTTCGCCAACCCTAAAGAATAAAACGCTGTCCATTGCCCTTGTTAACCATTTCAAACTTTTGCCCTTCCTCTTCCAATGATTACCAAAAGTTTCACTCTGGTTGCCTTCCCTTGAAATCTGGCTCCTGATATTTATCTGAGATGGCTATTCAAGGTTATTGATGTGCTCCTAACTGCTAGGTTGTGTAACTTTTTCTCAACCATCTTCTTTCTCTTTAGCCCAGGGGTCCTCAAACTTTTTAAACTGGGGGCCAGTTCACTGTCCCTCTGACCGTTGGAGAGTGCGCACTTTGGGCCTGGGACGAGTCGGCTGCTAAGCAGGACAGGCAGCGGCGGCAAAAACACCCAGCGGGCCAGATAAATGTCCTCAGCGGGCCACATGTGACCCGCAGGCCGTAGTTTGAGGACGCCTGCTTTAGCCCTTCTGTAATACTTGGCATCACAGACCACCCAGTCTATTATTAGCCAGCTCCAAACTGGCCAGACCATGTTCTCTCTCAGGTAAGAGCTGCAGGGGGCAGAGTTAACACTCTAGGTCATGAGTTGGCAAACTATGACCCAAGTGGCCTGCCTCCTATATATGTAAATAAAGTTTTCCTGGTCACAGTCAGGCTCCTTTGTTTACCTATTGTTTATGGCTGCTTTGGGGCCACATTGAAGAGTAGAGCAGGTGCAGAGACCACTCAGCCCACAAATCCTAAATTATTTACTATCCAGCTGCTTTACAGAAAAAGTCTACCAATTCCTATCCTAGAAAATGCTTGAAAACCCAGCTATGGATGAGCCATTCCTCATTTGCTACAGTCATTTTCTATTCCATGGCTCCCAAATTATCTCTCGGTAACAGTGACAGCAGCAGCATTAACAATTGAGTGCTGTGCTAGTGCTAGTAAATGCTGTTGTGTGCTATCTCTCATTTAATGCAAACTTTATTATCTCCATTTTACAGATCAGTAAACTAAATCTTCCAGGCCTTAAGAAACTTGCCAAAAGCCACAAAACTAGCAAGTAGTAGGCTGGGATTCAAATCAAGGCAGCCTAAAACTAGAGCCTATGCTGCTAACTACTATTTTATGCCCTCCACCTCTAGGTTTCCTACCTAACTTCCCTTTCAGCTCAAGATTCCTGATCTTCCCAGGCCCCATCCTTTCATGCCATTAGTACATACCTCTTGGCACCTCTGCCTGGTATCATTGGCTCTCTGCTTCCCCCATAGGAGGGGAAGCCTGCTTGGGAACTTGCTTGAAAGCTGTATTTGCACAGCAAGTATACTATTCTTAGTGAAATTATATATTATTTGGAGTGGTGGGGAGGTTGATGGAGTTTACAGGAAAAGGTGGCACCATCCTACCTCTCAACCACTATGAAAGAATGAGATATGGCAGTATCAGCCATATCTTACATGTTTTTCTATACCATAAAAGAGAGTAGGTCAGGGGTGGAGAATCTGCAGCCTTAAGAATCCAATTGAATTCAGTCAAAAGGCCACATTTAAGGATTTAGAAGGCCACATGTGGCCTTAAAGCCACAAGTTCCCCACACCTGGAGTAGATGTTTAAGAAACATCTACAAAATGTCTTAGGAAGTCCTCTTTTGCATCTTCTCTCCTAAATCCTATGCAGTATGTGTTTAAAAAAAGAAAGAAAGAAAAGACAGTCTCCAACAGAAGGGCTCTCCTCCCCAAGCACCAAAATGCAGTGCTAACTTCATCTTAAAATGGATACGGTATTTTATAGTATACAAAATGCATTTAGATGCACGTCCTCATTTATTTAAGGTAGATGATGCAGATATTAGTACCCCCTTACAAATAGGAACATCAGGCTTCCAAAAGGTTCACCAGCAATTCATTTCAGGTAGGAAAACAGGAAAACACAACACTCAACTTAGTTCATGACTTGGGGGAGAGACACATCACAATTTTAGATTTGTTCTGAAAACTAACATAGTTTACCATACCTGATAAAAGCCCAATAAGGAGCATCAACAACCAGCCAGAAAAAGCATCACTCACACTGTGAATTAAGGCCCATGTTGACTCTTTGCTTTTATTGGTAATCTGGGGGGAAATGAGAAAACATTGGTATGCTACACACACCCTTTTTTCACCTCAAAATTGCTCAATAAAGAAATACAAAGACAAATCACCTGGGAAAAGAACCCAATTTAGAGTTACTTTTCACATACTCTTTAGCTGAACCAATTTCACCAACAACTTTGAGGTTTACTGAACTCCGCTCTACAGTATTGTAATGCTCACAAGTACCTTATTTAGGACTTTCTCACTCAGTTGCTCATTTCTTAGAGCATCAAATGTTTTGTTTATGGCAGTGATCTCTTTCTATCCTGGACACGAGATATCCCAAGGATGATCTCTCTACTCACAGCAAGTAGTTTCATTATTTTTCAAAGAATAAACAAACACAGGCTTATTTGAGTGATGAAAGTACAATTTGAGGTTTACTATCTAGGGGTTGTGGTTCAGGTAAGGCAAATTCCAAGACTTGATTCCACAACCCCTAATTGTACATTGATGACAGATATTAAGTGATATCAATGATGCATCTCTTTCATTTTCAAAAACCTCCTGGCAATATCTAAGGCTATCAGGAGGTGCAGAAAGCTTTATCTTTTAGCCCCTATCTTTGTCAATTTAACCCTTCAGTACCCACACTTTTTTCTCTTCTAAGAATTATTGTTTTTTTCTAGGATTTCAAATATTGACAGCCCCGTTTTAATTGTCAATAATTTTGAAAATAATCTGTCCTTAATTTTAACATTCCTTATAAACAAATTTTTTATTTTTATGGATACATAATAGTTGTACATATTTATGGGGTATATGTGATATTTTGACACAAGCATATAATATATAATGCCCACATTTTAAAAAACAACATTCTGGCAGCTTTGTGTTTGGTACTTCCCCCTTCTCTGTGCCTCTCTATTTTATCCTTGAAACGGTGACTTGGCTACCCCACTTTTATCTACAGCAACATCACAAATAATAAATTATTATTAAAATTACAAAAGCAATTTTAAAATTCATTTTAACCTATGACCCTAAGTTTCCAATTTCCTAGCTGAAAATGGATAATGGTACATTTTTCCCTGTGACATTGTTTCCTTTCTGATAAGGAACAGTTAATGCTTAAAAATACCCCTTGGACAGACACATTTTAATTGGTTTTAGATTATTAAGTGGCACCACTTGTCTCAGATGCAACATTAATATAAAGAGCAATGTGCCCTTGTCATATCACAGGTGACTTTCATATATATTTCTTTTTTTTAGGCAAACACGAAAATGAGGTTTTTTGAGGAGAGAAAGATAGGATTATAGGGCAAGAGCAAGATATAGGTTTACAGAGCATGGTACATACGCCACAGATGACAACCAGACCCACTGTTGCAGCAAAGTGAGAGCCAAAGGAAGGGCGCAAAAAGAGTGCAACTCTCATAATTTGAACAACATGTTGACTATGCAACTGATGACAAACTGAACTCTGAATTACAGACAGTAGAAATTCAAATGCCTGACTGATGAATTGTTATGACAGAGGGAGTATATGAAGTATATGGATGGGTGTGTTCCCAAACGGGAGAAATCTTATGAAAAACAGAATGCTTTCTAGAGATCACCTTCCAAGTTGTGCTTAAAAAAAAAAAAAAAAAAAAAACTCAGTGGGATCACCACAAATCCAAGGATTAAGAAGGAATTTCCCAAAACCTGTACCTGGGATAACTTGACTCCAGGGTTCAGGTGGTCATGAGAAAACCAGTCAAGAGCTGGGAAAGGCTTAAGAATGAAAAGCAATCTCCACCTTGACTGCTCAGGAGATTTGGTTGGCTCTGAGACGAGGAAATCACAAAGTTGGGAGAGAATGGGGTCAGCTTAAAAATTACATTTTACATTTGGAGTCCAAGCAGAAATAGTAAGAAAAAATACTAATACCCACTTGTGGGTTAAAAAAGTGACTCACCAGAGGACTACCTACTGTGACTCTCAAGAGCTGGACACTTACCTTTTTAATAATGTCTCCATGTGGTCCTTACACAAACTAGAAATTGTGATTCCCTAATTTAAATGATTCACACAACAAGTTAAAGGTAACTGACCTTGGCAGACTGCTCTGAGAAGTTTTCATGGTACTTTGAAAAGAGAAAAGTGAAAAAATTCTCTTGCCAAATTCAAAAGAATTTGTGCCGTAGCCATAAGTACCATCTATTACCTATCATGTTAAATTAACATCCTTAAATTTGATTGGTCTTGTGGTTTTATTGGAGAAGAATGCACATGTTTACTTTGGTTTTATGGTTGTACAAGAGCTATAATCACAAGGATTTTATCCTGCATGCTTCAGTAAACACTAAGGCTCTGAGAATTTTTTCTTTTATTCCTTTAAAGGGAGCCCATGTACTTTTCTTAGTTTTTAAAATCCTGCATCAAGGGAAAAACCATAAAAGGGAGATGAGATGGGAAAGGAAGATCTTTGACATTTATCTTGCCACCCTCCTCCAAGTTTGTTTTAACCTCTCTGCAGAGGCATTCATACACATATTTCAGGGCTGTAAAGATCATTTTCAACTATTTACTACAGGAAGATAAATCATCATTAAATATAATTTTCTTTAAAATTATAGCATAAAAATCATATGCAAGATATCTTTAAAAATAAAAATAAATTAAAAAATGAAACCCTATGTTGCCAACAGAAAACAGATCCAGCCATGTATGTCCAGGGCTGAAGGAAAGAACAGGAAGAATATATATCTTTAATTTCTTTCCCTCGTGTTTCTTAACACTTATTCAAGTACCATCTTTTGTCTTACCTCTCGGTGCCTATCCCGGTCTCGAGACTTCTCTCTCACCCAATCAATTGTATTGAAATCATCATAGGTCCCTACACCAGGAATTGGCTCCTCCAAGAAGTCCATGATTCTATATGAAGAACCTCTTCCTCCACCATTGTATGACTTGTCCTCTGTATTGAATAGGAAACAGACATTAGTACTTCAGATGGACACTCTTAACATTTTTAATACCTCCTTTCTGAGCTCCAAAAGGTGAGGCCTTAAACTATCAGATGACTGTAGTTAGGGTGTACTGATAAAGCAACATAATCACTGGGTGGGAATACACATCACATTCTCAGGTTTCTGTGGTCTAGGCACAAAATTATGAGTGGCTAAAGGTAGTGTGAATAGAAAGGGACAAATGACAGTGACAGTATCAAGAGAAATGACATGAGTTGATGTGCAACGGGAAAGAATTTATGAAATCAAAGATAGGAAGGAGCTTGGAGCAGCTTAGGTATTTCAGTTTATAGAAGGGAGACAAAAGAGTCAAAGGTCTTTGCAGACACATCATATTAAGAACCATTTTACATTTATAAGGCAGTAATTCAATCCTGTGAGGTGGCTTTTGCCTGAAAGCCTGTCGGCTTCTTCAAGAGTTAAGCTGGCAGGAAAGTACAAATTTCCCTTCAGTAGGTCTAAGACTTGATCCCTGACGTAATGGGCTTGTAGAAACTCTTTCTAAGTATGTCAGAACAGTCTGAGATTTACAAGGAGAGACTTAAAGAACAGTGCATGACTCGGTGAGGAAACATCATCTAGAATGAACATATCCATTTGCTCACTTATACTCTTTACCTGCTTTGCTTTTGATACCTCTATTACAACTACTTATGCATATGTTTTATCTTCCTTTCTAGACTAGAAGCTGTTTGCTGGCAGCCCTACATCTGATTCATTATTGCCTTCTTCACAGTGTCTAGTACATATTCAAAACTTAATAAACATCAGCTGAACCAAAATTTATTTGATGAATGGCGGGGATAAGGGAGAAAATGTTAAACTCACAAGTTGTACTCACACAAGGCTTAACAAACTTGATCAAAATAATCCTGCAATGTCATCTTCTAGAACAATATTTTACTATTAAACACAGAATGTAAAACAGTATTGAGGAATTTATGCAACTGTACACTGAGGAAAATACAGAATAATGTCTTCATTTAATTCACCCAGCCAAAGCTCACATTTGCAGCACCAACCTTGGCAAGGACAAGGCTTCATCCAGACTCTTTGGTAATGAATCCTTCTGCAGAGAAGGCTCAAGTGGGCCTGAGCTGACTCCCTCTTCTCCCATTTGTTTTCCCATCTTCACTGTAAACTCCTAACAGGCAAAGTTTAGCATTCTCACGGTGAAAATTTGAAGGAGCTGTACTTGGTTTACCAACTGTAAGTCTTCTGAATACCTAAATCAGCACACCTTTCACTAGTAATGTGCACATTTGAAAGGAAAAGCTCTGCAGAGTCCAAATCATCTGGAGGGTGGGGTAGGGGTGGAGTGGAAAAGGTGAACGAGTTAATCTTAAAACCCCAAACCAAAGTCCTTTCCATATCTTCACTCATACCTAGCTGTAAAATGGATGGCTGCTGAATCACCAGCCCAGCATTTCCTATCATGTCAGTGTCATACTGATAAAGATGAAAGCTGGTGTGTTGCTTGAGAGCTTAGAGAGGAAAAGCCAAGTAGGAAATGAGGGCAGAAAGAGAATAAAGTATGTGTGTTGGGGGCAGGGAGGCAAGCTGTTTCAATTCTCAAGTCAAATGCTGACACGAACACAGGACATCAAACAACCAGAAATTTACTTTTTAAGGCAGGTTACTACTTCAATTGAATTTACTCTGGTTTAAGAGTTCTCGTTTCAGGAGGGAGAAAAAAGGATTTTGTGAAATTGATTTTAAAAAGCATCTAATAGCTATCTAATGTTACACTATATGTCAAATAAGGCCCCCAACTTTAAGGATATTAAGGCAAAACAAAGATCTGCAACAGCTCCCTAGCAGGAAAGAAAGAATCCTATTACATCACTAGGTAACATGAGCACCACATCATTCTCCTTTGTAGTCTGGTCTCCTGTTAGAAACGCAATTGTCAAGCCACTCTCACAGAGCAGGCAGTGATTAGAATCCTACAACAGACTGCTTGCGGTTCTCCAGACCCTCTGCTCCCGGGGGGCATGCTTCAGTCCTTGGTCAGGCTCAAGTCTGCTTACCTTCAATCACAGTTTTCTTTTTTTCTGCCTCAAGGAAGAAATAACCTTGGCAGCCTGCATTTGGTCATTTAGGTTGAGGAGCTTTAACTCTGAAGAGCTTTAGAAGGGCACTTGCTGCATTCTCTGCCTTTCACAGCAACAAACGCCACCTAAAGAACTACCAGTGTTCCCGGGCAGTCAGAATGTGATGTCACTGTTAGAATCACGTGACCAGACCCTTGGACCAGCCTTGGAGAAAGGAATATTTTTAACCGAGCACAGAAGCCTTAAAGATGTAGTCTCATTTAAACAAATGCCATAAAACTGAGGGCAGCCAGGTCAGCTCAGAAAACTGGGGTCCAGACAAGTCTTAGTCTTCAGACCTCATTTAGCAGAAAGTCCAACAAGGCTAAGTAGAAATATCCAAAAGCACTTAGAGTTATAGGGGTTCTAAGTAAAAAAAAGGGAGAGAGGCAAATATAGAAAAGGCTTTTTAAAAAACATTCTGGATAGCAATAATGTGGGTAAAATCTCACAAACGTAATGCTGAGTGAAACATACCAGACACAAAGGAGCATATAACATTAATGATTCTATTACTATAAATTCAAAAACAGACAAGCCTAAATTATATCATTTTAGGATGCAAATGAAAGTGATTACATTAAAAAGATAAGCAAGAAAATGGCAAAAGACAGGAGCTACCCAGAAGAGAGGGCTGCCATCTGGAGGAACACATGGCAGGGGCGGGGCTTCTGGAATGCTGGTCATTTTTCTTGATCTTGCAGGCGATTACCGAGTGTTCACTTTATTATTATTTTTTAAATGGTATGCATATGTTTTATGTATCTTTCTCTGTGTACACATTATAATTAGAGAAAAATGAAAAAATCAACTGCATATGAACCTACTATACAAGGTCAGTTCTTTAATACCACCTAGTCACTTTGAAAATCCAGACTACAGTCAAGAAAATTAGGTGTTTCTTACAGTAGTGCTCTACCCAGAAAGCAACATCAACTCTGATACCCATAAATCTAATCTGGGTGGAAGCAGCTATTTCAGCCCTGACAATAAATTCACTATGATGTTTCCATTGTTTTAAAGGCTTTCTTAGCTTCAGCTCTATTCCAAAGGCTATTTTTAAACAGGTCTTAATTAATTGTGCAATAAGGCCAGTCCAGTAAGGAAGAATAAAATTGCTATCTCCCAACTCCCTAAATGAATCTCCAGGACAGCCACTGTTAAACATTAACCCAGTCACAGTGTGCTCTAATAATCAGATTCTAAATGTAGGGCTTTGAAATGTTATTACTCTCATCAATTCTTAAGACTTGATGCATCCTGAAATGTTAATACAATGAAACCTTATGAAATGTAAGGCAATGCATGAAACTTATATGCTTTCAGTCAATTGTTGTTATAATATCCCACTCTCTTGATGAATTAATCTAGCATTAATGAGGCAAATTAAAGCAAGTGGCAACTGATAGTATTAAGTGGCAATGAGTTACAATGCTATAAAAAGCAAAAGGCATTTGTGGCCCAAATATGATTGTTTTATGTAATTAAACTTTTAGAAAAGTATATATATCTTATTCAAAGAGGGTAACATGCCCAACCTCTTAAGCCTCCTTTAAAATTGTTCTTTATTAAAAAAACATGATTTTACCTGTAGTACCTGAAGACCACTACAGAATACACTTATATTATCCAATATGACTTACATTATCTTATTATATTATCTCACACTTTAGCAGCTACAGTATTTAGCAGTCAATTTACCGAAAATACTGTCTTTTTTGGTACTTAAAAAATGTATACTTCTATGGATTGCATAGCTGTTGCTATGATATTAACTTTTAATAAAAGTTCATGTGTTTTTCAAATGCTCTATCAGCACTCCTAGAGGAAGGACCTTTTTAAATTCCATGTAAAGTTACTTCCTTTGAGAACCAGAGGGCTGGTAGCTATGATGCAGTCCCCATACTAAAATGAGATTTAATTACAATTTAGATTAAGAAATGAGGCACTGGGACTCAGAGGTTGACATGCTATATTTTTCTTATTCTTTCATATCCTCCATTCCCTTCTCTGCCAAATTTGTAATCACTAGCATGTGTTCATTATGCAGACTGCTCAGTGCAGGTCAACTGATACTATTATGAAAATAAGACAGAGAAATCCTTAGCAATTTTTAATGCATCCATGATGAAAATGCAATAATATTACAATTAATATTTTGGGATAAGCAGAGTTATCTTCCTGACACAGATCTGACCAGATCATCCCCAATTTCTAAAAGGTCAGTAGCTCCTACAGCAATGTTTTGAAAACTTTTAGCACATGAAGACCCCTTAATGGGTATTTGGCACAAGTGTGGACCACAAATTTAAAAATATTCATCTTAATTTTTAGAAAAGAAAAAATAAAATATTTTAAAATGTGTAATAGTAATGACGATGACAATGACATTGCTACTATTTCAATGAGAGGGATTAAATTGTACTCTTTCACCAATGTATCTATAGCTGACCTGATGACAAATAGCTTAAGGTGTTGGTCATATTCCACATCCAGTTGGTTTCTTTTCTTAGCATTTTTTAAATTTAGCAGAAAGAAAGAGCAAATTCATAAAATTCGGTTGTCAAGAATGGCAGCAGAGATTACATGCCCATTCAGGACAACTGATGAGGCACAAAGTAACAAAATGCAAATGGCTTTTCAAAAAATAGTATATTAAGAGTTAAGCTTCTGGGATGAGCACATTGGCTCATGTCTGTAACCTTAGCACTCTTGGAGGCTGATCGCTTGAGGTCAGGAGTTTGAGACCAGCGTGAGCAAGAGTAAGAGCCCATCTCTACAAAAAAATTAAAAAAATTAGCCGGGCACAGTAGCATGTGCCTGTAGTTCCAGCTACTCGGGATGCCAAGGCAGGAGAATCACTTAAGTCTAGGAGTTTGATGTTGCAGTGAGCTATTAATATGACACCACTGTACTCTAGCTGGGGTGACAGAGAGAGGCTCTGTGTCAAAAAATAATAATAATTAAGCTTCTGGTGTGTAAACACACTGTCGAGAAAGGCAAAGTAAAATTAAACAATGAGTCTAAATATCAGATTGGAGTACTTAAGTGAGTCTAGATTTTTGCTTCTATAAGAAAAAAAAAAGTTAAACTTATCTCAAGTAAGTTTTGATGGCATAGTGAATATTATACGTAAAATAATTGAATGATCTAATAGGAAAATTATTCAAGTTAAAGTACAATTAGATCTCAACTTGAATGATAGAAGAAAAAGCCCCCAAAAGGCTAATTTACATTGCCTGAGTCCAGGAAAAACACACAGTAAACTAGTCAGAGAAAAAAGTCAACACTGAAACAGCTTCCCTAACGTTATACTTAGGTCTAAAGACTTAACAATGGGTCTTTAGAAACACACTGCTTGAATAAGAAGGCATACAAATGAATGCATTTAACCTAGTTCCCATTATGGAAACTACTTTCTAATTTTTTCCTAAAAAAATCACATGATGCTTAAAACTAGAAAACCCTTTAAAATACAAGAAAAAAAATTCAGATTTGAGAATGTTTATTTCAATCCCTAACCAATATGCCATTAGAAATTTACCTAGGGGGCTGAACAGTAACTGATTAAGTGAACTAGTTAATCACTAACAAAAACACAAGGGGGAAAAGGATGGAAATAAACCTAAAGCATAGACCTTGAAGTACTGCTTTAGTAATGTCACTGCTGCATGAGGGCTCCATAATTGGCAACAGCCTAAAGAAATAAATAAACGCTCAAAGAAACGGGGCAGGGCTATTAGTATGTATCACAGGACTTGAAAATCGTCCCTTGAAAAATGTAATTCAGTTTTACAGGGATATATTATATTTTTGCAAGGCTGGAACCACATCTACAAAACATTCAACACTATGCCTAGCACACATCAGCAGATACTCATCTTGTGGTAATTTAAACCTTACCTTTGTACAATAGCAACTACTGAGAGCCTATTACATGCCATTTCTCACTTCTATAACTGCACCACCCCTTCCCTTCTTATACTGGTTTATCCATTCTAGATCTTCTAATAAGTCATAAACTCTTTCACATTCCATTTCACCTACATGTCTGTGTCTGAAAATACATTACAGTTGAAGCCCTAATAATTAGGCAATGTTTGTAGGACCTTTCTATCTAGGAACTTGTGCCTCCATTTTGCTTCTACTTTGCTTTCCCACTTATCCAAACCCATTAGCCAAAAAGCAAATGTTGTTGGAGTAGTCTTCCTTTCCTTCTAAGTCCTGGAGAGTATCACTGGACCATGTTATGCTTTAATATGCTATCTTAGTTTGACCCCTGGAATATCTATTCAGGGTGACTATTCTGTTGATACACATCTGCAAGTCATACTGGTTGTTAAATACTGAAATATCTCAGTAGCTGTAGATAAATAACTACTTTTTCCTGAGGACTCTCCTCCTCCCTGCCTCCCATCAGCCCTTAGAAACTCCTGAACTTTCCCATGATCCAGCAGCTGGAACACCAGGAGGCTCCAGGACACTCTGCCTTAGTGCTATGTCTGACATCCAATCTGACTGATAAGCACCTGTGTTGTTTTGAATCTCATCCCTGCACTCATTTCATTTAGGGATCCACTGCTTTGGTTCCTGCTCAGAGCAAGTTAAAATTTGAAATTGTCTAAGATGCAGGAAGGACAACAAAGAAGAAACTTTATCTCAACTCTGCTGAGAGCTGGACAATAAAAGGGGTGGTGAGGGATGTGGGTAATGGAACTGTAAAAACCACAATAAATCTATTGAAATGAAGTTTGAGAGTTATGAGAAGAATACAGTAAGGTAGGGCATGGTAGAAGGGGATAGGCAGAACTTTAGAGACAAGCATAAATCAAGATTCTAACACTACCTTATAACTCCTTTTTTCCCATTGGCTATAGCTCTATACCCACTGGGTTGTAGATATTTTTTGGGGGTGTATCTATTTTATGCATCTGTATCCTACTTTTATGCATATGTATCTGACTCCCAGCACCTGCTCTAATCTGGAAGTTCCCAACCCAACCCACTTTCATCATGAGTGCAGCCAGGTTGCTAATTGCCAGAATTACCAGAGTTAGCAGAAATAGTATACGAGGATTTTGGCTTGGTAACTGTGGTTCTCACTGGACTAGAACGCCACAGAAAGCAATATAGAACTAGAAGTAAAGGGGCTAGTTTTGATAAAGTTGCTGAGAGGGCTGTCCATATAAAGCAAACAGCCCTCTACTCCGTTATCGGCTCTTCATTCCTTTCTTCTCAAGTGTACACATTTATGGGACTGACAAGAGAGTGGGGAATACAATGGATAGGGAGACACTACCCTAAAATGCACATTATATACCACAGTGTTGGAAAATCCTTTGAGTAGCATGATCCTGCCTAATAACTTGTAATGATTGTTTTAGAAGCAGAAATTCTCAAGTTCTTCTATACTAGGTCTACATTGGTTTCTCTCTGTTAATCTCCAAAAAGAAGTTGAGGATAAGAAACTAGCAGTTATTCTTTGGTGGGGAAAAATTTCAAGACAGGAAATACCAATCAGGAGATTCTTCTTGGATTCATAGGAATAGTGCAATGTCATGGACAGAAAAATGAGTTAAAAAAAAAAGCATATCTCCTGGGAGACTCCTTAAAGAAACAGTTGCAACTGTGCACACCAATGTACCTATGTTATTCACTGTAGCACTGTCTGTAGTAGCAAAACCTGGAAACAATGGCAGTGCTCAGTAATAGGGGAATAGTGAAAGAAAGGAAGTAGACTGGTGTGTAGTGAAATAGAAAAATCTACCAGACATATTATATGAAAAAGCAAGTCAAAAAATAATAAGTAGAATTTTTTTTTCAAGTGTGTGTCTGTGTGTGTGACTGGATAGAGAAAGAACCGGAAGGATCATATTGAAGGTAGTTGTCTCTTAAGTGGGAAGAACAAGGGGGACTTTCACATTTTAAAGACATGTATACCGTTTGAATCTTTTATAGTGAGGTGTATTTATGTGCTATATAAGTGATTTTGAAAATAAAAATAAAAGCAATGCAGCTGAAAGAGTAGAGATAGCACACTGCAAAGAGCAGACCTATATTCTGGGAGTAAGACCACTGGGATATTTATGGACAAAGCAGGTGATAGTTTCTGGTGAACACTAGGTAGATAAGCCCTGAGAGAAAGGTGGCTCACTCAGTTTTTAAATAAAAGTCAATAGGAAGAAAGTCTTTGTGACTGGACCTACAGTCCAGCAGTGAGAAGATACAGATTCTAATCCTAGCTCTACAACTCATTAGTTGTGTCACCTTGGGCAACTGCCTTAATCTCTGTGGGTTTATAGGTTTGCCATCTATAAAAGGAGGGGATATTAGCAAGTATGATTTTAAGGTCTCTTCCAACTTCATACTCTATCATTTTAGCAATGATATTTTGTTTGGTCACTCATATATTGTACTGAATGACTTCTGAGAGGACCTTATCTTTGAGGAATTCCAAATGGTATTTTGATTGCGTAGTTATCTGAGAATACCCTTCTGACAAGATCATAAAATGGTGCTACCAATCCTCAAAAAAGAAAAGTAAGATTCAGCTCACCAGTGAAGTATAGGACAAACTAGTATCCCACTGAGACCCAACACTTCTATGGCTAACTATGTAGAATTTTGCCCATATGGCTACAGCATCTCTGGAGTACCCAGTAGCCCCAGACCCCAGAAACGCACAGTACACACTTCCTGAGGCATTACAGCAACTCTTTCCTCTACCACATGTCATAAAGTGGAACAAAGTAATCCACTCAGGCATTACAGTATAACCAAAGGGCCTCTAAAATACATTTCCTTCAAGAAGGGACCAAAGTGGTTTCATTAAATGAAAAATAAATGGGGAGCCTCTGGATTCAGCTCCTGCAAGTAAAGAGGTTAGAAGTTATTACTTTCATCCTTATAAGAAAAGTTTAGACAAACTGAAAAATCAATGATCTTTCTTGAACCCATTGGAGAAATGAGGTTGCAGAAGAAACTGCTACCCTAAAATCTCAGGAGACAAACTTATCCAAAGAGACACAGATGAGATCTGCTTACCTGTAGTAGAGACGGCTGGAACCACGAACTGGCAAGAACACTTAATGGGCAACTTGGACAAATTCCTGAAGGCTGAGTGTGGACTAGTATGAGAATGAGAAACTCCTGGGTACCACAGTCTTAGCAGGAGCTCCTAGGGGAGCTCCCACACCAAGACTCAAGCTCTACCTCCAGGAACCCCACCAAGTCCTCACAGCGAAGATCCAAGAAAGAATTCCTCCAGGCTCTGACCAGGCAAGGAGAAGAGTAATCACTGTGAAATTTGACCAGAGATTTCTCCATAACAAAGGCCTATGCTCCAGGGGGAAATACTTGCCCTGAGCCTCCTCCCAGTTGGGGGAAAAGCATTCTTCCCACTCCAACCCCCTCTAGCCTTCTTATCTGACCTAAAGGGAGAAAAACACTCCACAGAGGTCAGGGATTGAAGGAAACACATTGAGAATGCTGCAGTCAAGGGAGTAGAGATCAGGGAGGACAAAAGGCTGTACTATTGGAGATAGTACTTTGCAGCCACAAAACACAGTCCCAATAAAAAACTGAGATTTAATCAGAAGATTATAAAATTACCTCCTCCTCCACACTTTACCACCACATCACAGGGCACCAGTATAATAATAGTGCATTACAATTGAAAGAGTTGCAAGACACAGAATCTCTAGAGTTGTCTTTAGGCAAACTCAAAATCAAGAGGGGAGACGAAAACAAGAACACTATAGAAATTTGAACCCTCTGGCACCTAGTTACGCCAAACACCAAATACAGCCCAACTCTTACTCAGTTTGTCATAAATCCTAACACAGTGGAATTAAACTAGAAACAAATAACAGAAAAACAGCTGGAAAATCCCCCCAAATACCTGGAAATTAACACCTCCAAATAACCCATGGGTCAAAAAAGTCTCAAGACAATTTAAAAAATATTTTGAAGAAGATGGAAATACAACATATCAAAATTTGTGGGATGCAGTAAAAGCAGTGCTTAGAGAGAAATTTATAGCATTAGATGCATATATTACAAAAGAAGATCTAAAACCAATAACCTAAGCTTCCATCTTAGGAAATTAGGGGAAAAAGAGAACAATGTATGCCTAGAGCAAGCAGAAGAAAACAAAACAAAACAAAAAAAACAGAGCAAACAATCAATGAAATTGGGCCCCGCAGGGTGGCTTGCCTGTAATCCTAGCACTATTGGAAGCCCAGGCGGGTGGATCGCTCAAGGTCAGGAGTTCCAAACCAGCTCTGAGTAAGAGCGAGATCCCATCTCCACTAAAAATAGAAATTAATTGGCCAACTAAAATATATAGAAAAAATTAGCCGGGCATGGTAGTGCATGCCTGTAGTCCCAGCTACTCGGGAGGCTGAGGCAGAAGGATCGCTTGAGCCCAGGAGTTTGAGGTTGCTGTGAGCTAGGCTGA